>CM032060.1:37415264-37441842 GCA_018831715.1 Matsumurasca onukii | reverse complement strand
ATTTTGAAAAGTATTCTTTGTTATAGCAAATATATTCACAAGTTTAAATTATGAAATAAATTTTCATTATATATACTGAAACCAATAATAACTCCAGTCATGTTACGACATTATAAGGTGACAATAAACACTGAAAAGTATTCTCTGATTGTCCAATTGCTTGTCATATTTCATTTTAGCAACTCTTTACATCTAAAACTCAATTACTCAAACAGTATTGCACTGAATAATAATTTTAATATATTGTGATATTATGAATTTGATTACAATCAGCTGGTATTTTCATCATTTAAATGAATTAAAACCGAACGCTTACTCTTGTCCTTTTACATAATTATTTAATTGTATCGGGGATATGTAAAGATAAACCATGTTTCTAACACTTTTTCACTGACCAAGAGTCTCTTTTCAATTCCCGAGTAAGTAACTATCTGGCTTATGTAAGTAACTAAGCTGTTTACGCTTGTAAATAAAGCTTTTCACCTTTTCAGGCTCGAACTTCAGGTAAATAAACGTAAGCGATACATTCTTAAACTGAATTGGAGTAATTTAACACTTTTTCATCCCTAATAATTTGGATATTGTCAAAAGAACTGTTGTATAAATTTAACAAACCTTACTTTAAATGATTAAAGTAAAATTGGACTTGTACAGTTTAAAGAAAGGAGCCGAGGAGAATCCGATTAGTTTGCCGGTCAAAGTGAGCTTGCAGATTATAACCATGTAACGAGTACTTTAAACCGGATCATCCTCAGGTCCCTCTGCTTTGTGTAAGACTAGGCTGAATAAAACATTCACTTTGCACACTAGTTTTCGTAAATACCAAGTGTTGTAAGCTTTTTGGAGAGTGGGAAGTAAAACCGTATGAGTAAGTCACAAGAACTTAATCATTTTTAGATTTGTTAGTTGCAAGTTATAAGTTTAGAGAGCACGTTGATTAAATGTTCAGATGTTTTTCGTGATTGTAAGGACTTTTCTAAAACTGTAATGCTTTTAGAACTTTAAGGGATGACTAGTTAAGTAGGCTTAGCAACTTATCCACGGTGATTAGTTTCCTGCAGAACTTACACTTGAAACTTGTAATGAGCCAAGAAACTTGATGAGACTTCATCCCACAATGTAATTGTCAATCTCGAGCCCTAGATTAACACGCAATTCAAGTGCAATAATTATTTAATGCTTGAGAATCCTACTCATGAATCATTATCATGAAATTTTAAAATATAATATTCCTATGATACAAATTTCTACTTTCGTTTAAGAAATTGGTAGACCTAATGCAATTGAAAAGGATCTTTTACGCTAAGTTTTAAGTATGTGTATTTATAAAACTAAGTCATAGTTAGGTTTAATACGAGTATGAAGTTATCAGTAAACTTTTATGTTTTAAAAACTGTTATAGCTCGGTTATTGTTTAGACAATTAACTTATATTGAGAGTTTAGGAAGCTCAGTCTTATTGGGAATTATATACATTTAAAAAATTTACATTCCAATAGTAAAATTGTATTTTCCTAAGGCCTTTCTAACACATCATGTTTATGAAGATAGATAGACACGATGTGTTTGTGTGCCTCGGCAAAACAATTTTGATCACACTGAAGGCAAAAGGAGCATTTTATTTTATATTCATGATTTGATAGTAACATCACGTATATGACCATTTGATTCAATGCATTTTTCTACTTTATCAGTAAAACTTCTTGCACGTTTCAAAACTTCTTGAAGAACGCGGTTGATTTCTGTAATTATTAAATGTTTTAATTCTTAGGTTGCGTGATTTTTCCATGTGCACTCTTTCTTTTGATCCCCACCTTAGAGGCTTGGGTATATCACCACGAGCAGAAATCAGAAAACCAGATACCTAGAAAACATAGGTGGAAGGGATGTATTGTGTCATTAGAAGTAGAGCACGTTGCTCCATCTTGTTGAACCAAACGCACCTTAGAATGCAACTGCGTCGGGCTTCAAAAAGAACAAATACAACATAGCGATATAACTGTACTGCAAAACCGTTGTTGAGTAAACCAAACCATTTTGCGTATTGTGGTAAAGCGGTGACTGCTATAATACGTATATGATCTTTTCTTAAAGGGATAGATCTTGAAGAAGGAGTATACAAAGAAAAAACACGTAACCTAAGAACATTGAAACAGGAAATCATTACAGAAAGCAACCGCGTTCTTCAAGAAATATTGATCTTCGTAGGACGAAATTTTACCAAAAATGTAGACAAATGCATTGAACAAATTGACTTTATGGTGTTATTTTCAAAATATGAATATAAAATAAAAGCCTCCTCTTTGTCTTCAGTTAAGACCAATACAAATTAATTATCAAAAACAATAACCAAGCTATGCTGTAGTTAGTTTATTTCAAAATAAATACGTGTATGCACTTTACACCACAGGTTTCATTATTTACACGTTTTGTTTCCCGGGATATGTCGCAAGAGACTGGCAGTCAAAGACTCCTGAGAAAGAATAAGGGACGATATTCCCATAGCGGCCAATTTGTGAGCAGTTCGTATCCATTACTTCACCTTCAACTGGGAAAATATTCAGTCCGTTAAGCCACAGTTCGGTTAATATCTTCCGTTATATGTACTCCATAACTTTTAACCTAAAAATAAACTAATTTACAACGTTATAAATAAATCTTTTATTGCATAGACAATAAAATGCCATGTTTTTATGTCCTCAGAGCTTTTGTTGGTGTCTATATGAAATGCGTTCGTACCAAGCTCTTACAAAACTCAAGAGCTGTAACACAATTTAGAAAACATTAGGGTAGTTGTTTTAAATCACATCATTGTATAATCAATAGCAAGGAAAGGAAACAATGTAATACTGGGTCATAATAAGGGCCGTGTTGCTTCACTTTGTTTTAGCATGGACTGGTATTTTATATTAACATAGTCTAGTGTACAATTAAAACACTGACTGGTGAAGATATAGAGGTTTAAGTAGCCCTTATTAAGGGTGATATTGAACTTAGTTGTTTTCTAACACAAAGTCTTAATCACAAGAGGTTGGATGACCTTGTTGCGAATGGCGGAAACCAAAATCGAGCACGGAGACGAAACGTTGACTTAGATATTTTCACCAGGTTGATTTTTCGAAACATATTTTTAATTATACTGCAGATAGTCTCAAGGCCAGTCTACACGTACAAACGTATCAATATCTTTGGATGATCATGGCAGGTTTGACAGATAAGACTGAAATAGCTGTCACATCTACACTACCAGTTTGGCTCAGAAATAAAGGAAGATGATAGTGACGGAACAATGTGTGCTAAATATAATCAGATTGAGGCGTACACTGAGGTCACGGCAATGGTCCCTAAAGAGAAGAAAATTTCGCAAGTGAATCTTGTTTGAGAACTACAAACTGAACCATTAGCTTTCGCGTAATCCTATGGATATAGAAACTTGTTAGTTTAGTTTCATAAACTGTTGGACCTTGTAACACCATATATACACAAGACGAATTCTGTCATGAGAACTTAATAAAACCTGACTATAGTTGGCCGATTACATCCGCCTGGCTACACTTCCGTACGTCAGTCTTGCATGAACCCAAAGGTCGAGTCCATCCTGATTTCTCCTGATTTATCCAAACTGGTTTTCTTCATGCAAAACGTCAAATCAGCCGTCCTCACGTACAGTCTTATCTGTCAAACTTGGCGTAATCATGCAGAACTGATGATAAGTTTCTACGTCCAGACTGGCCGTTAGGCAGGATAAATATAAAATGTTTGGATAATTATGCTACAAATAACAATTTCTCAAATCCATACGAAAATTCACAAGGCATGTGTTTATTTTAGAGGTTGAAATATTAGTACAGACATGTTTTATCGTTATTAGGTTATCTGGAATCTGATATAAGATACAACCATTTGGGATTTGATACCTGACCCGTCGTCAAATTTGTAACCTAAAACGCAAACACGAAACCATAGGAAAAGAGCTAGCCTAAAAGTGATCAGCGTAGCTAACCAGTCACCCACAACCAAATAACATTTTCCTCTTTTACTTATTATATTGTATAACAGCAAGCCCAGAAAACAATACAGCATGCGAAAACTTAACGAAGTTAAATTGAAACCCATAGAGAAATCGAGCACGTCCATAGCCAGCCCATAATGTAAGAATACTTTACACCATGGGCCAGCCGCTATACAGCCCCATAGGCTGGCTTGGAGCAGCGGACGACCGATCACAGCTGTGAATCAGACTGACCAACTGTAACATAAAACATAGAAATACGGATTTCTACGGATTTTGCAGCCAATGAAATTGAGTTTTGATGAATAAAACAGGTTTTCCTAACAAAGAAGTTAAAATTACTAACAAAACCTCATAGAAACCCGTACACGGTGAGCCACGAAGGCGTTTTGACCTGAAGATGAAGTCAGATTCCAGATCCCGAAACGTCGTGTATTTTTTGTTCACTCAAAATTGATGGAAAACGAACGTTATAACTTTTCAACCTCAGAAACTATACCATCGTAAATAACAAACTTCAAACAAATAAGTTATTTTTGAGTGTTTGTTGTTAAACGAGGGTTATGGGATGTTTTGTGTCAACAAAAGAAAATACAAATAATTAATAATTGTTGTATCAGTCAAAATGAATTAAAAATTTAGTTATGGAAATATAAATGTGGTTATAGCTTGATCACTTGCTTAAAGTAAGGTGAACCCTACAGGTTAAACAGTAAACATATTTTGAAAACGAGTTCAACTCATTGGCAAAACGTGTATTCATATTGTAGGCACGTAGAAGGGAGCAGTGCCAAGTATCTTATGAGGGCCTAAAAGCAGAGCCCGTTCCCCAGGTAATTTCATACTACCTTAATGACTTCACATTTTCATAACTCGCCTAATAGAGTTTTCCTGGCCAGTTTTTACGTTCTTATTCATCTCTAGGCTGCTTGGCTCAAAAAGGCATACAGTATTTGAGAATAATTTGTGCCATCTCTTGATAAGTTAATTATAAAATGAGGTTAGCTCTAAATATGATTACCAACTTAAAAACTTTTGATTTGATGATGAGCGGTCCTTGTATGTGATACACCTCTGATATGTCACCCTTGCTAACTACAGCTGTATTTCACCAGATCAACTAGCTTGTATTGTTGGTTCTGACACATTGAATCTTATTCAATAATGTCCTTGCACTAAATATGTCATAAACTAACCCTCCCATCCTGGTAGATTGCACGTATGATGACGCAAATTGATTGCAAAATATATGAATTTGTATTCAAAATAATTACAAATGGTGTCCTGGTGATTTTCCAGTTCTGTATTAACTTAGCAAGTTAAAGTAATAGAATTCCCGCCGTGTTCTGAAACGCGACCTGCTCTACTACGTAGAAATCAGTTTAGGTATATAATATATTATTTTCATTTGGCTACAAAAGTATTTGTTATTTAAACTCCTTTCCCAAGATGAACGAGAACGAATACAAATAAAATACTAATGCGGCCCAACGAACGGTTTTGTTGTAGAAATCTTCAACATGCTTTATAACGTAAAGTAAGAATAAAAAAAGCATAGCAGACCTTTTTCATAAATTCTGTGCTCTTGATTGAGTTGTTTCATATTATGAGCATTGAAGAATTCAAGAAGCGTCAGTATTGTAGCTAGATACTGTTGTTAACGTTATCTGTGGACTGTGTGTGATTGATAGTGCAAGGTCGTTGATCAACTCCAGAGATCCTGCAATCTCATACATCACCACACCTCAGCTCACAGTGTTTACAACATTACATCACAAATCTTGTGAAGCGTCATGTAGCTAGATACTGCTGTTAACGTTATCTGTGGACTGTGTGTGATTGATAGTGCAAGGTCGTTGATCAAATCAGCAGATCCTGCAATCTCACTCAGCCACAGTGTTTACAACATTACTACTACATCTTGTGTGCGCGTGGTATGTAGCTAGATACTGTTGTTAACGTTATCTGTGGACTGTGTGTGTGTGTGATTGATAGTGCAAGGTCGTTGATCAGGACTCCAGAGATCCTGCAATCTCATACATCACCACACTCAGCTCACAGTTGCTTACAACATGGTCATTACATCTGTGAAGCGTCAGTATTGTATAGATACTGTTGTTAACGTTATCGTGGTCTGTGTGTGTGATTGATAGTGCAAGTCGTTGATCGTGACCCAGATCCTGCAATCTCATACATCACCACACTCAGCTCACAGTGTTTACAACATTACATCATGCCATTGTGAAGCGTCAGTATTGTAGCGATACTGTTGTTAACGTATCTGTGGTCTGTGTGATTGATAGTGCAAGTCGTTGATCAGGACCCAGAGATTGCAACTCATACATCACCACACTCAGCTCACAGTGTTTACAACATTACATCATTACATCTTGTGAAGCGTCAGTATTGTAGCTAGATACTGTTGTTAACGTTATCTGTGGTCTGTGTGTGATTGATAGTGCAAGGTCGTTGATCAGACCTCCAGAGATCCTGCAATTCATACATCACCACACTCAGCTCACAGTGTTTACAAATACATCATTACATCTTGTGAAGCGTCAGTATTAGAAATAGATAATTTGTTGTTAACGTTATCTGTGGACTGTGTGTGATTGATAGTGCAAGGTCGTTGATCAGGACTCCAGAGATCCTGCAATACATACATTTCACCACCTCAGCTCACAGTGTTACAACATTACATCATTACATCTCTTGTGAAGCGTCAGTATTGTAGCTAGATACTGTTGTTAACGTTATCTGTGGTCTGTGTGTGATTGATAGTGCAAGGTCGTTGATCAGGACCAGAGATCCTGCAATCTCATACATCACCACACTCTCAGCTCACAGTGTTTACAACATTACATCATTACATTCAGTAGCGTCAGTATTGTAGCTAGATACTGTTGCAACGTTATCTGTGGTTGTGTGATTGATAGTGCAAGGTCGTTGATCAGGACCCAGAGATCCCAATCTCATACATCACCACACTCAGCTCACAGTGTTTACAACATTACATCATTACATCTTGTGAAGGCAGTAATAGCTAGATACCTATTGTTAACGTTATCTGTGGTCTGTGTGATTGATAGTGCAAGGTCGTTGATCAGGACTCCAGAGATCCTGTAATCTCATACATCACCACCTCAGCTCACAGTGTTTACAACATTACATCATTACATCTTGTGAAGCGTCAGCTAGATACTGTGTTGTTAACGTTATCTGTGGTCTGTGTGTGATTGATAGTGCAAGGTCGTTGATCAGGACCCAGAGATCCTGCACATCACCACACTCCCTCAGCTCACAGTAAGTATAAACATTACATCATTACATCTTGTGAAGCGCCGTATATTAGATTACTGTTGTTAACATTATCTGTGGTCTGTGTGTGATTGATAGTGTAAGGTCGTTGACCGGAGATCCTGCAATCTCATGTTACATCACCACACTCAGTCACAGTGTTTACAACATTACATCATTACATCTTGTGAAGCGTCAGTATTGTAGCTAGATAATTGTTGTTAAACGTTGTGGTCTGTGTGATTGATATGCAAGGTCGTTGATCAGGACTCCAGAGATCCTGCAATCTCATACATCACCACACTCCTCAGCTCACAGTGTTTACAACATTACATCATTACATCTTGTGAAGGCAGTATTGTAGCGCTAGATACTGTTGTTAACGTTAATCTGTGGTCTGTGTGTGATTGATAAAGTCGTTGATCAGACTCTAGAGATCCTGCAATCTCTACATCACCACACTCAGCTCCAGTGTTTACAACATTACATCATTACATCTTGTGAAGTCAGTATTGTAGCTAGATACTGTTGTTAACATTATCTGTGGTCTGTGCATTGAGTAAAGGTCGTTGATCAGACCCAGAGATCCTGCAATCTCATACATCACCACACTCAGCTTCACAGTGTTTACAACATTACACTTTACATCTTGTGAAGCACAAAGCAGATACTGTTGTTATCTTGTGGTCTGTGTGTGATTGATAGCAAGGTCGCAGGACCAGATCCTGCAATCTCATACATCACCACACACTCAGCTCACAGTGTTTACAACATTACATCATTACATCTTGTGAAGCGTCGTATTGTAGCTAGATACTGTTGTTAACGTTATTCGTGGTGTGTGTGATTGATAGTAAGGTCGTTGATCAGACCCAGAGATCCTGCAACTTCATACACCACACTCAGCTCACAGTGTTTACAACATTACATCATTACATCTTGTGTAGCGTCAGTATTGTAGCTAGATACTGTTGTTAACGTTATTCGTGGGTGTGTGATTGATAGTGCAAGGTCGTTGATCAGGACCCAGAGATCCCATACATCACCACACCTCAGCTCACAGTGTTTACAACATTACATCATTACATCTTGTGAAGCGTCAGTATTGTAGCTAGATACTGTTGTTAACGTTATTCTGTGGACTGTGTGTGATTGATAGTGCAAGGTCGTTGATCAGGACTCAGAGATCCTGCACTTCATACATCACCACACTCAGCTCACAGTGTTTACAAATAATCATTACATCTTGTGAAGCGTCTTTGTACAGCTAGATACTGTTGTTAACGTTATTGTGGTCTGTGTGATTGATAGGCCGTTGATCAGGACTCAGAGATCCTGCAATCTCATACATCACCACACTCAGCTCACAGTGTTTACAACATTACATCATTACATCTTGTGAAGCGTCAGTATTGTAGCTAGATACTGTTGTTAACATATTCGTGGTCTGTGTGTGATTGATAGTGCAAGGCCGTTGATCAGGACTCCAGAGATCTGCAATCTCACATCACCACACTCAGCTCACAGTGTTTACAACATTACATCATTACATCTTTGAAGCGTCAGTATTGTGCTAGATACTGTTGTTAACATTATTCTGTGGTCTGTGTGTGATTGATAGTGCAAGGCCGTTGATCAGGACTCCAGAGATCCTGCAACTCACATCAACACTCAGCTCACAGTGTTTACAACATTACATCATTACATCTTGTGTAGCGTCAGTATTGTAGCTAGATACTGTTGTTAACGTTATCTGTGGACTGTTACCCGCCAAGATAGGGTGCTTCACTTTCCCAGGATCACCCTTGAACTAGGAAGAAAAAGCGTTTTTTTTTCCCCTAAAATGTATAATGACCTCCCCGGGGAACTCAAGAGTGCCTGTTCTGTACATAGTTTTAAGATAAATATTAAGAAAATGCTTTTAAATAGATTAACTTTTTGATTGATTAATGTTTTTTGTTTCTATGTACAGTATTATAATTATATGACAAGAGTTGTTTTGTAAAAGCAATGTAAAATTGAAAACGCTTGCTCAATAAAGCATTTTATTTATTTATTTATGTATTTATTTATTTATTTTATACTGTGTGTGATTGATAGTGGGGCCGTTGATCAGGACTCCAGAGATCCTGCAATCTCATACATCACCACACTCAGCTCACAGTGGTTACAACAATCAGAAAGTAAGCTCACAGTGGAGTCGGCTAGTAAGACTTAAAACAAGAGTTATCGAAACTATAACAGTTGTGTAGGGGTTATTATTTTTGTTAAGGGTTATTATGTATGAAATATGTACCACGAACATATTTTGTGGCTCAAACGGTATTGCAACAAATACACGCTTACAACTGCAAAGAAATACAATGGGTCTTTTAGGAGACTGACCAGCTGAGCAGCGGCCTCGTTGTTGTTTGGCATTGTACAAGAATCAGTCATGAGAAGAACATAACCTTCCAAGCATACTGGACTGGCCTTGTGTAAAATAATTATGTATTAGTTACACCAAGAAGCTGTATGTTTTACTGTTTACTTTTCACATGCAGTACAAACTATAAATTTAACAAAACATACAAACGTTCTTACAAACGTGTTCTGTTTCAAAGTAATTTTAAGATAGTCTCATTAGATAATAATAGCTTACCAAACAAAGCAGGCCACGCTGTCAACACGTCCAAGCATGTTACACTGAAACAGCTGACTAACCTCTCACGAACCTGCCCCAAGCCCGTCATGTCATGTATTTAAAACTCATTAAAACTTTTATGAAGCCTTCAAATTGATGTCGTCTTTTCAGTATGTTTAAGGAGCCGTTAAAAGATAAAGAAGAATATTTTCAGAAAAAAGTTCAACGGAACTTTTAAATTTGTCTATCAATATGTATACTATCTTGTCTAGGTTCAAAATAAAACAAATCCCTCATGGTGGACATCTGGAGAAGTATTTGTCAAGAGGTAAATAGGAAATAATTGAGAAAGATCCAGGTCACAGTTGAGCAGTGTCAGTCTTATAACAATAATGCTCGTTGGAAGTGGCACTTGTCACCTAAAATGGTAGGCTAGCATTTTATAAAAGCATTCAAAATTTAGGTTATAAGTTTTGAACCACCAACATTTTGGTTTATACGTAAATAATTAATTTGTTATTTTAATTGCACTAACAGATGTCTTTTAAACCTCTTTTCACCTTCTTTCTTCTATGTACATTTGCAATATTTAAATGATTGAACTACCTGGATTGATGTTTTATCTATTGTGTCGTGATCACATTTATAATGAACGTTATGTTCGAATAACGAATATAAGTTGTACAATACGGCCCAAACCATGCAATCTAAAACCATTATGGAAAACATTTCAAACTTTGCGGGAAGATATGAAAAGAAACCTGATTATAAAATGCACTTTAAAAATAAACATAAGTCAATGAATAGGATGTTTAGTTTTTAATACAAGATTATTTCAAGCCCAGGCTAGATTGTATTTATGATTAAAATAAACTATGTTGAATTATGGCCATCAAGCAATTATTAATGTGGTACGTTTAAATTTTAATCATACAAAATACATTGCAGTTTTCAGAGAAAAGCTTAACATAAATACTTTAATATATTCCCAGAAATGAGCGCTGAAAAAGTAGTGGAAAAGATTATTTTGAACAGAACCTCAAAGTATTCAGATAAGCCCGGTATGTATGCAGGCATTAGCTTCAACACTTATTTTGCTTTGAAAGGCGCTCTTGACTGTCAAAGCAAAATTAATGAAATTATGAATTGAAATAGGAATTATTTTGGTAATTTATTCGTCCTTCAGTTAGACTCATTGCAGTATTTTTAGAGCTGCAAATGTATGGACCATTTTACTTATGAATCTTAAACCTATTAAGGTCATCATTTTATATCATTTTTGGACTCAACTCATCAAAACTGTTACGTTAATATCACTCCAAAGAATACCAGTGGGCTATCAAGACTACTAGCCTCATTGTCGTTGGTTTTTCATTTTATAGCTACTACACACACTCTTGTGGTTTCGTTAATATCAAAGGTTAGTTAAATTGCATTTTAATAATAATGAAAACCTGGGTAAAACCTTATAATCAAACGTTGTATTTCACTAGTAACAGTATATTTATCGTAGAAAAATGAAAATCTCGATTTAATTATGTTTTAAGCAATTGTAAATTGCCAACTCGCCATAATATACTTTCAGTTAATGCTTGCAGGTTTTTGAAGTATAGCTATTTTGTGAAATCACAGAGTAACATTACATAGAGTGCGAGCAAGGAAGTATGTGGAAGGTTGCACCCCTCGGTCGCAAGATAAGATCTGAGGGTGGATACGAGATTAGAATACATTGTAGCAACAAAATTCAATCTTGCTTTCAAAACTGAAATCTTGTTTAGAGTATGGACTTTTCCTCAGCAGTCTACAAACACTTGGATATTTCCGTGAATAAAAGCTATATGTTCAATGTATACCAAGAATTATGAGAATATCTTATGTTGGCACATTGGTGTGAGTGCACATAGCAAAGGTGATTGACGGATGGGATTTAAATAATGTGGATTTGTTTGCTGTATAACCTCTAAAATAAGTTTAAATTGATTCTTTTCTTTATTTTAAAGTTAAGACCATTTTGAGTTTCTTAAATGTTATATCTTCTAAATCTTGTGTTCTTTTTCCTAAATTTAGCCTATGATGATTTTGATCTAGCCAAGAATGTTTCAAGGTCTAAAGGCATGTAATAAAGTTTAAAACCTTCCATACATGCAAAACTGTCGGTAAATTTGTTGGTTGCATCACTAATTTTATATAGGGACGTTCTCAAAAGCAGCTTATTCTTAAACTTTGCTCGATAGAGCATACTTTTACTTACAACTTAAAAACTAAATAGTGCGAGTATCTGTAAAGTTTGAAAATAAAAGCTTTTGCTTCTGGTCTTAAGTTACCACCAATGAGGTTGTGTAAACTGTTTGAAGTACAGTTTTACATTGTAGGTATAACATTGTGTGTAGCACGCTTTGTTTTATCCAATTACGCAAACTACATTCTAGTTACTGGTGTCCTCATTACTGATGATGATGAGGACAATGCACCACTGGTGACAGCTGTCACTGTTTTATTAATACTAACACTGAAACTGGATAATCACTTGTGTTTCTATTACCAGTCACAAAATATCTCGGCTTACCAATTATTTAAGTTCTTTGTTTCAGATCCAACAAATTATGTTAGAACAAGAAAACATAAATTCATGTAGTTTGTTTCCTTGTTGTATATTTTTCACCCAGCTGAAACTAGCTCTAGAATCGAATTTTATGTTACGTGTTTTACTTTCAAAGTTTTCCAAAATTGGTATTTTTAGCCTTCTGGATGTATAAGAATTGTGACTCTGAACTATATCTATTCTTTAGTCAACCATGCATCTTCTTTTGGCATAGTTGTATCAGCAGCTTAACTTAAGTTGAAACGTATATTTTAGCGGCATACTTCTTAAAACTTGACTTGAGAAGCAGTGAAAACAAATTTATTATGGAATATAAGCAATGAAAATATGTGCGGCAGAAGGGTCTTATGAAACTTTGTGAGTTTTAAGAGGATTCGGGAACAAAACAAATAAGACTTTATAGCTCCCTGAAAGAGTCCCTTTTCCAGAAAAAATCTTTATTAAGCGTACATAGAAAACTCATCTACAGAGTAACAAAATTGAAAATGGGACGTTTGTAACACAACGCTCTTTACAGTGCCGTTTTCAAAGTGCAACAAACGTATAAGCATTATTTAATTATTATAACTGACATTGTTTCTAAGAAAGTTGAAGTGAAAAACATCGAACGAAAACCGTTACTATAGGCTCATAAACGTTTGTTATTTTTAACTCTGTTACGCACAAAATACAAATATAATAATAGTGTTCAAATAATTAGTGGTTGCAATATGACTAGCTTGTGGTTTTGGCCTTGATAGAATATCAATGTAAATCTACCAGCTAGTGAAATAAAGCAAGCTTAACTATCGCCGTAGGTAGAATTAAATTTACAAGGATCTAAGGTAAAAGCTGTAAATAAATGACAAAATTAGTTATTCGTCGTAAAACAAAGTGTTGTTGAATTCACTATCATTTACATTTGAATTCCACTAATTCCATTTGAATACCAAAGTCTATCTACTCATGGTGACCACGTCATAACTGTGCCATTATTGCCATCTAGAGTTAACAGCAAAGTTTAACTGGTAAACATTAATTTTACGTGCAATAAAAAAGTATTAGTAACTTAACTGCTTAGATAAACCTCTAATATTTTAGTTCTGAAATATACCAAAAATGATAAGACTTTCCATACTTAACATGGTCTTAGTACAACCCTAAAATTTGAGAATACAGCCCATTATTATAGCACTGTTGAAACGTTTAACTAGTCCAAAACTACTCAGCTAATAGAAGTGTTTTGGAGTAAATAATTAATGTTGTGCAATTCAATTGTCTGTTCATTTCAGTTTAATGGGAGAAACTAAATCTAGGCAAACACCAATCAGTTCTTTATTGGCGTATCTAACAAATTCTACGCCTAGTTATCCTTTGACATTAACAATAGACGTTAAATTGTTTGTACATGGGCTTGTTCGAATAAGCAGTTATCTATCGATGAATTTTAAAACTGTAACAAATCTGATTTGTGTCTCTAAACTTAATTATTAATAAGTATGCGAAGTGAGTTGACCACCTGCGCTAACTTAAAGTTGTTATTGTTACCATCAAAATAATAATTCATGCATTTTAACTATTTTGTTTGTTTGTTTTATTTACTACTTGTTTTGTGTATTTTCTTTGTTGTGTTTGCTTTTTCTTGTTATAATATGTTTCGTTTGTATGGTTAATTTTGTTTGAGTGATTTTTTATGTTGTTGTGTGCAATGATTATTTTAAATTTTCTTTGTAATATCAATATTTTTATTCTTTATGTCAATGTTATTTTGTCAATGCTTAGCCATACCTTACTCCTCTATGTCAGTAAAACTAATTGTAATTATTAACTGTAATTATTACAGTAGGCTTACAGTTGTCTTTTAGTACAGTAGGCTATTTTATAGTCGTATTTTTATCGAATTTCCTTAGAACCTTTTCAGAAAAAATCTTTATTAAGCGTACATAGAAAAATTCATCTACAGAATAACAAAATTGAAAATGGGACGTTTGTAACACAACGCTCTTTACAAAGTGCCGTTTTCAAAGTGCAACAAACGTATAAGCATTATTTAATTATTATAACTGACATTGTTTCTAAGAAAGTTGAAGTGAAAAAACATTCGAACGAAAACCGTTACTATAGGCTCATTACGTTTGTTATTTTTAACTTCTGTTACGCACAAAATACAAATATAATAATAGTTTTCAAATAATTAGGAGTTGCAATATGACTAGCTTGTGGTTTTGGCCTTGATAGAATATCAATGTAAATCTACCAGCTAGTGAAATAAAGCTAACATGCTTAACTATCGCCGTAGGGAGAATTAAATTTACAAGGGAGCTAAGGTAAAAGCTGTAAATAAATGACAAAATTAGTTATCTTCGTCGTAAAACAAAGTGTTGTTGAATTCACTATCATTTACATTTGAATTCCACTAATTCCATTTGAATACCAAAGTCTATCTACTCATGGTGACCACGTCATAACTGTGCCATTATTGTCATCTAGAGTTAACAGCAAAGTTTAACTGGTAAACATTACCTCTTTTTACGTGCAATAAAAAAGTATTAGTAACTTAACTGCTTTGATAAACCTCTAATATTTTAGTTCTGGAATATACCAAAAATGATAAGACTTTCCATACTTAACATGGTCTTAGGAGGTACAACCCTAAAAATTTGAGAATACAGCCCATTATTATAGCACTGTTGAAACGTTTAACTAGTCCAAAACTACTCAGCTAATAGAAGTGTTTTGGAGTAAATAATTAATGTTGTGCAATTCAATTGTCTGTTCATTTCAGTTTAATGGGAGAAACTAAATCTAGGCAAACACCAATCAGTTCTTTTATTGGCGTATCTAACAAATTTCTACGCCTAGTTATCCTTTGACATTAACAATAGACGTTAAATTGTTTGTACATGGGCTTGTTCGGAATAAGCAGTTATCTATCGATGAATTTTAAAACTGTAACAAATCTGATTTGTGTCTCTAAACTTAATTATTAATAAGTATGCGAAGTGAGTTGACTACACCTGCGCTAACTTAAAGTTGTTATTGTTACCATCAAATAATAATTCATGCATTTTAACTATTTTTGTTTGTTTGTTTTATTTGCTACGTTTGTTTTTTTGTGTATTTTCTTTGTTGTGTTTGCTTTTCTTGTTATAATATGTTTCGCTTGTAATTTTGTTTGGAGTGATTTTTAATGTTGTTGTGCAATGATTATTTTAAATTTCTTTGTAATGTCAATATGTCATTCTTATGTCAATGTTATTTTTGTCAATGCTTTAGTGATACCTATACTCCTCTATGTCAGTAAAACTAATTGTAATTATTTGTTGTAATTATTACAGTATTACTTGTCTTTTAGTACAGTAGGCTATTTTATAGTCGTATTTTTATCGAATTCCTTAGAACAAAATGAGATTGTCATGCCGTCAGCATGGTAATACCCAGTCGGGACCGTGAAATGAGCACCGATCTTGCTTCCAGAACACGTTATGAGCATTTTACACGACTTTATATACATATGTATATAATTATATATGTATATACTCTCTAAAGTCACAATTTTGTCCGATTTGCATTTAAATTTGGTACAAATGTTCCTATTGTAAATACCTTGGTCAAGTTTGTTAACTGAGCTACCAAGATATTACCTACCCCTATTGGGGAGGAAGAAATTTTTTTGTGAAAAAAGTTGTTTTAACTATCTAAAAATAGTAAATTGTATTCCATTTTGATGAAATTTCAAATAAATAAGTATTTTAAAGTATCCAATCGATGTACCATTACAAAGTAAGAAAATGCATAAAGTCGTTTCAAAAATGGCTGCTTAAAAAGTGGTTTGTTGTTGGCAACAGTTATTAGTGGTCCGATTTCAAAGCGTTAACATACGTTTTACCTTCACGATATGTAATAAAGGTAAAGAACACAAGTCTGAGTACAAAGGCCGAAGCGAGGCTGTGAGCGGAGCGAATATGAATAACAAATAATTGCAAAATGAAATTCGATTCAATCATGCAAGCGGTGAAAATTTTGTTGAATAAAAGTATCTTTGAGTCCACAGGAATCATTGATTTAGTATGTAGGTTTGTAAACATCAACAGTTAAAGGAACACAACAGAGCTATTAACTTTACAATGATTTCCCAAGACGCAGTCCTCCGAGATAACGGTCTTCATTAATTGATTCAGTACATAACAGTATTTCAGTACATCTGCTGTTTCCATAAACGAAACCGTGCACTCGTTACCAGACAGCAAAGGTGAAAGGAGTCACATGGATAAAGGCGCTGTTAAACAAACGAGGAGGACTTAACGTGCAACGACGTATTTAGAAATTCGAACATTTCTACATCTTGTAAATATAGCTCTGTGAATACTTTGAAAGAATTAGTTAGAGATTACTTTCATTGGCAAAACAGCACACCATTACTACACTTTATTGGTATATAGATTCCGAAATTGGTTCATTGTATCAATTTTCATTATTATATTTTGAATTACTTAACTTTTAGTGTTGAGGCAATGGGACGAGCTGTGAAAGGAAGCATGGCAGTGCCCATTTTACTGCAAAACCTTCAAATTAACTACTCCAAGATATTTTGAAAAATGTATTTAATATATATGATGTTGGCTAAAAGTATAATGAACCATATTGAACATACAGTTTATTAATATTGGCTCTTTTCTTAGTTCTACCGAGAATTTAATTGTAATTCTAAAATTTAATTTTAATGTATAATTTTAACCACTAGTAACTTGGTAACCAGCAACGTCATGAGAGATATCTCAGCAGTGATAGCCAAAGTTATTTCAAATAAAATTAATAAAACCATAATAATGTATTACATATAATGAAGTCCTAATATAATTATTATAATTAGCACATAATCCATTGGAATTTGATATAACTAATTAAAACGTAACCAGGCCGACGCAGCTAAGCGCTAAAGCGCCTCTTGCATGAGTTTTGCAATTTTTCTCTTATTCGCTCCGTTCACAGCCTCGTTTTGGCATTCGGCCGTTCTATTGCCACGAACGTTACGAGTGTACGCTCACAGATCTCGCTTCGGTCTTTGGCCTCAGACTTACATGTACTTTTACTGCAATCTTTATTCCATATCGTGAAAGTAAAACATATTTCAAATTTTATTGAAATCGGAGTACTCATAACGCTGTTATACAAAATCCTTTAAGGACCGCCATTTTGAAACGAGACAACGATTTTTTAAATTTTATTATACTGATGGGTACTGTAAAAGAAAGGTAATTTTAATACAAATTTAACGACGCAAAAGAACCTTTTATCTCGACTCAATTTTTGTAATACCCATTTAAAGATTTCAAGAAATCAGATTTAAAATGCTACATTTCACTTTTTAAAATACCTGGCAATAAAGCCGGTAGTTTTTAAACAAAACCTTGTCAGAAAGTACCTGCTAAATTTCAAAAAGTAAAGCGACAAACAAAACTTTAATCGAAATTGACACAAGGGTCTCCGTGTAGAGTATTACCATTATTATACGAGTACTTTTCAATGTTTATTCTTTTTGACCGATCTCAGTGGAACGAGGAGGTTAACGCTGTTGACTTTGCGATTTTTTTTTTATGTCTGTTCACGAATTACTTTTTGAACGCGGGAAGCAACTGTTTACACCTAGTTTGCTTTTGATTGGTAGATCTTAACCCATAGTGGTCCCATTTAAATATCTTTTTGATCGATCCTATTTATATAAAAAAGTAAAACCTCAAAAATCTCAAAACCAAAATGTACTTGATGTGTCTTTGTGGTAAAACAGTATTTCGAACCGGGAAATGGATTTCTATAGTCTTATTTCTGATGTAGAATTAAATTTGCAACAAGATAGTAGCATTAAATTTTCTCAAAACTTATGTAGTTGTTGAGATGCTGCCAAATGATATTTTAGTCTGGGGTAACAATTTAAGAATGTCTTTGTTTGTATTCACAGAGTTATGAGCCAAACTATACACTTGATCAAAGTTTTGAAGGAAACCAAGAGGGTCAAATTTAGTTGTTCTTTTAAGAAAAATTTATATATATATTTATTATGATTTTCATATTCTGAATTTACCGAGTTTCATGACCTCCTTTCGCCCGCCATTAAAAACACATAATTTTTATTATTTTTATGTCTCTTGTTCATTGAAATTACTTTAATGTCAAAACAACAACACCAACAACAATGCAATATTTTAATACACCCAGTTTGATTGATTGTAGATCTTTACTCCATTGTTGTCCCATTTAAATATCTTTTGTTCGGACTTTATATTTTATATAAAAAAGGTAAACCCCAAAAAATCTCGAACATGTACTTGTTATGTATTTATGTAAAACACTATTTAGAACCGAAAATCTATTTCTATAGCACTAATTCTATGTAGGATTAAATTCTGGTAAATACAGTAGTAGTCTTAAGTTCTTCAAATTCATTGGTGTTGTTGAGATAAATAGATATTTTCGTCTAAAAAATTGAAGTAATGTTCTTTGTTTGTATTTCTACAGAGTTCTAGACGCCAAAATATACACTTGATTAAAAATTTGAAGGAAAGCAATTCTAATTTTCTTTCAGAAAAATATATATATTTGTTGGTGATTACACTCATAATTCGAGTTGTGGTTCTCGCTAAAAACTCGTAATTTTAGCATTTCGTATTAGTTTTATAGCCATAGAAACTTTTATTTCAATATCATAAACCTGGTTATGATAAGATTCTGTACATAGCTATGTTCTCAACAAAAACAACGTATTTTACAAGCTTTAAAACTTTTATAGATTCTGTAAACAAGTATAAAATGTCCAAAATGTCATGCTGAAACGTGTACCCATGCGTGCTTAAGGTATAGGTCTGCTTGAAGGTTATAAAAATAGTTACAAGACTAATTAAAATTGAATTTTCTACAAATTTCCATAAAATGTTTTATGAATTGTTAAAAAGATACATTTTACGCAATCACGGGTTTTCCTACCGAATTTTAAGCCGATGATGTTTTCTACTTGGATTTTGATGGATGTATATGATATTCTTTATGATAATGGTACCGTGTGGTGTGTTTAAATTTTAATCATACAAAATACATTGCAGTTTTCAGAGAAAAGCTTAACATAAATACTTTAATATATTCCCAGAAATGAGCGCTGAAAAAGTGGGAAAAGATTATTTTGAACAGAACCTCAAAGTATTCAGATAAGCCCGGTATGTATGCAGGCATTAGCTTCAACACTTATTTTGCTTTGAAAGGCGCTCTTGACTGTCAAAGCAAAATTAATGAAATTATGAATTGAAATAGGAATTATTTTGGTAATTTATTCGTCCTTCAGTTAGACTCATTGCAGTATTTTTAGAGCTGCAAATGTATGGACCATTTTACTTATGAATCTTAAACCTATTAAGGTCATCATTTTATATCATTTTTGACTCAACTCATCAAAACTGTTACGTTAATATCACTCCAAAGAATACCAGTGGGCTATCAAGACTACTAGCCTCATTGTCGTTGGTTTTCATTTTATAGCTACTACACACTCTTGTGGTTTCGTTAATATCAAAGGTTAGTTAAATTGCATTTTAATAATAATGAAAACCTGGGTAAAACCTTATAATCAAACGTTGTATTTCACTAGTAACAGTATATTTATCGTAGAAAAATGAAAATCTCGATTTAATTAAGCAATTGTAAATTGCCAACTCGCCAATATACTTTCAGTTAATGCTTGCAGGTTTTTGAAGTATAGCTATTTTGTGAAATCACAGAGTACCATTACATAGAGTGCGAGCAAGGAAGTATGTGGAAGGTTGTCACCCCTCGGTCGCAAGATAAGATCTGAGGGTGGATACGAGATTAGAATACATTGTAAGCAACAAAATTCAATCTTGCTTTCAAAACTGAAATCTTGTTTAGAGTATGGACTTTTCCTCAGCAGTCTACAAACACTTGGATATTTTCTAGGTGAGAATAAAAGCTACATGTTCAATGTATAAAAATTATGTGTATGTCTTATAAGGTGTGTTCTGGGTTTTATGTTATCTGTTGATGACTTTTCTGGCTGAAATTGTTTACTGTTTTTGAAAATGGGTTTTAAGCATAGGTATCCAGAGGGCCTAACTTCTATACTACTTTGGCTAATGGGATTGTCATTTAGTTTTATCAAAGTTCCCTCTACAAATTTTCTTTTGTAAAAATGTGTTCATGGTGGAGAATTTTAACGTTATTGAAGTCAAAGTGTGTTCATGATCCATGCGTGTTTTGCTAATTTGAAGATGTGGTTTCTTCATATTTTAAATTCTTTTGTGTTCGTTAAAGGCGCGTCTGTAAAGGGCGTTTGGTTTCACCTATGTATTCCCTATCATTCACAGCGAATGCTGTAAACGCGTTTCGAGGATTGTTCCTCATTTTTTTTTTTAGTTTAGTTTACAGAGGTGTTGTCTAAGTGTATTTTGGGTTTTGAAAGCAGTTCTTATGTTAAACTTCCTAGCTACTCTTCTTATTTTCTGAAGCACTTTAAGTATATATGGTATGCTTATGTATGCATTAGGTTTCTCAGTTGTAGTGTCCTGTTGTGTTTTATGTCTTGGCAAAGCGCATTTTATTTATAGTTTTAGCTGGATACCCATTGGTTTAAGGTCTTGTGATATGTTTCCTATTTCTTTATCCAAACTGAATTTATCTTGGCAGACTGATTTGGCCTATCAAACAGAAAGGGCTACCTTCTTTAACTGATGTGGAGTGATTAGAGTTGAAATTTAAGTACCTGCCAGTGTGTGTTTTCCTGTGTACAGGGTTTTCAACTGTCACGATAATTTTCTCCGGAAGATGGCTGGAAAAGTCCGTTCTTTCCTTTATATGCTCTTAGCATTATTATGAACTTTCAAACCTTAAACTATTAAGGATAATTATGATTTTTTTAAACACACATTTACAATATCCAGTGACAACCCTCAAACTGTATTTACATACTTTATGACGACTTTTCCTTAAAATTTGTAAATCACATTGGTATAGTTTTTTATTTTTTATATGTTGGTCATTAACATACTCGTACTTTACAAAATTTTTTGATAAAAAGACGGCACAAATTTGTTTTAATGAAAAGCTTAAAAGAAAAATAACTTTAAATGCATAATATCCAGTGTATTGAGTCTATTATAAATGTATTTAGTCACTGATACAAGTTTCAATAAATTTCAAAATGGAACTTCAATTTCTTGTTTACAATGCATTGAAATTCACCAACTATATTTAGTCTTAAAAGCAGCTTATATGACTTGAATGTTTAATTTCGATGAGTAAATATTGGACTGGCTAAAGGCTTTAAGCCCAGTTACCATAGTTTAGGAACATTGATCCATACATTTTAAGAAATGTCATGTCAATTTGAAGTCCAGCGCTAACCTAGAATTGTTCTTGGTTAGAAATTTCAGCAAACTCAAATTAATATTCATTACAATAAAAAATAATGACAAATAAGGATAAAATAATCAAAAAATAAAACGTATGCAATATAACGCCTAAAGAAACAAAATATTTGTTATACAGTATTTATATTGAATATTGTTTATTATACTTGTCAAGATGATGGCTTTATTAAACCAGTACAAATATACTTTTTTGAAACTGGGTAACATATGTTTATTTTCTTTGAACCTCATATAATAATAACATCTAAAAAACAAGTTTAGCCCTGTAAATAGAAATTTAAATGTTCTAAATTTACGCAAAATAACGTATTAATACACAAAGGTACCAGATAACGTAATTTAGCGTTTGAATTTTAACTTTGATGTAACGGAAATGATAACTAACCGGTCTGTACAAAAGTAAGAAATTGTCTCCAAATGATACCTCTGATAGTTTTACGTTTAATAAATAACTAATAAATAAACTATGTATGAAGATTTTTTGTTGTCAAGTTGTGCCCAAAAGGTCGAATTGCTCGTTGACTTTTGGCGCTTGGTAATGTGTTAATTCTAGTTATTGAACCGTTAACGAATTACACTGGAAAACAATAGACTTTTCTGAAAAAAAGGCTAGCAGTTGTAATCTTTAAGTTGAAGCAAAATTAAAAGTCACAAGAACCACTAGTGGCTATGAAAAAGTAAATAGCACTACTGGTTGCAATACTATTGGCCAAAGCATGTTCATGAGTAGAAAATGACCCTTAGTATTACAATTTTACAAAGAAGGCGAAAGTACCCTAAGTCGAAAAGATTAAGGCCAAACGTCACTGTAGAGGTACCGTAAAAATCTTGTAACCTGGCAATATTAAGAAAACAAATAACCTTCAACCAACAAAAAGCGCAACTGCAGTGAAGCTAACAATCTAGTTATTAAGAGCTTGACCAGCCGCAACACTACATTAATAGAAGGAACTGCCTAATCCTGCTAGTTTTACCGCCACCGTGATTTAAGCTAATTCGTTTCGCTAATTTTAGCCGATTTGTTTGACTAGTCATGAACAAATCCAACAGCTATGTTCTGCAGGCAGACTTTGTAAAACATGTGGCCAAAGGACACCATACCCTGATCAAGCGATTGTTACCAAACCATGATAGAACCGCTACTTTGAAGAAGCCGTCGAAGGTACGTATACGCTTACCAAGATCTCCAGACAATTAAAGCTAAACCAGCAATAACGATCAGATGGGGCTTGGGCCAAAGGCTGATGAGGACCACCTCAAACTGGCTGAAATCTACGTTTTGTTCAAATCATTTCATGTAATTATTAGGTTAAAGGTACATACATGATTAAGTTGCTAAATTCAAAATATCAAATTAGGTTCAATTCCGAAAGAAATATTAGCTCTTTGACCTTATTTCTTTTTAAACCTTCTAGCATACTCGTATCATAACATTCGTCTAAATAAAACTAAAAATTGTAAAATAAAAAATTTTGATAAAAAAGACAAACTTCAAAATTTGTTTAATGAAAAGCTCTAAAGAAAATAACTTTAAATGCATATAATATCAGTGTCTTAGTCTACTATAAATGTATTTAGTCACTGCTACCAAACTTCAAATAAATTACAAATGGAACTTCGAATTTCTTTGTTTACAATGCTTGAAATTCACCAACTATATTTAGTTTAAAAGCAGCTTACTATGACTTGAATGTTTCATTTCGATAGGTGAAATATTTGGACTGGCTATAAGCTTTAAGCCCAGTTACTAGTTTGAGCAACGTTGGTCCATGCATTTTTGAAAGTAATAAATTGTCCGATTTGAGTCGGCAACGCAGGGGTGATTGGCAGACAGGTGCGGCTCCCAGGCTTCCAGGTGCAATGACATTTTGGCCAGATCAACGTTGCTAAGTGGCTTTGTTTAAGCAACCGGTCAACTTCGTTTATCGAAATATTTATTCGAAACAATAATGCTTCTTTTGGGCTTAAACCTAGTTGGTGAATTTAATGCGACAATTCAGTTCCATTTGGTTGTAACGTATTAAGCCATTTATGAACTAAGGCTTACGTGATGCATTCACTTTCTCTTTTAAACTTTCATTCAAACAGGTTGAAGTCGATTCTCTTTTTATCAAAATTTTTATTTTACAATTTTATTTTAACGAATGACCATATTCTGACATGTAGTTGTTTAAAATAGATCGAAAACTAATATTTTCGAATGAACCTATTGATATTTGGTAGCAGCTTAATGTATGTACCTTTAACGTAAGTTTTTATTCTTAGTTTGTTATTCATCCAAATAAACGACAATTTTAATCCAGGTTCAATGTGCTTTACTTTACCGTCTAGCATGCAGCAACCTCTTAACCTTTAAGGGGACCTTAAGTCATGTGTTGTAGTATAAGGTAAGTAGCGTAAGTGTGAGTGTAAGTGTAAGTGTTGTAGTATGAGTAATAAGTGTGTGTATTTTTAGCTTAAAGACTTCATTTCTCTTCATGTATTCGCTAACAGCAGACATTGATTCAATAATTCTCGCTGAAATTCATTTGTCGAGAGTTATGAGCTCTGGAAGGGAAACCAGTAAGTAATACGGTTGTTAGTGCAAACAGGAATGTCAGCACTTTACGCCATTCCCAAGGAAGGGGAAGGGTTAAGTCGGTGCAAACATAGGAAGAGAAATTAACGTGCAACTGATTACAGTTTTCTAGAAATTGAACATTTCTTACATCTTGTAAATATAGCTCTGTGAATACTTTTGAAAGAATTAGTTAGGGAGATTACATTTTCTATTGGAAAACAGCACAATCATTCTCATTTATTGATATATAGATTCCGAAATTATCCATTGTATCAATCTTTCATTATTATATTTTGAATTACTTAACTTTAGTGTTGGACGGGCAATGGGACGAGCTGTGAAAGGAAGAGTGGCAGCGCAACTATTTACTGCAAAACTCAAATTAACTTACTCCAAGATATTTTGAAAATGTAAATTTATTTATATATGATGTTAAAAGTATAATGAACTATATTGAACAGGACAGTTTATTAATATTGGCTCTTTTCTTAGTTCTACCGGAGGAATTTAATTGGAATTTAATTTAATATATAATTTAACTACTAATAACTTGGGTGTGAACCAGTTAAACGCCGTTTGAGAGATCTCAGCAGTGATAGCCAAAGTTATTTCAAGTCAAAATTAATAAAACCATAATAATGTATTACATATAATGAAGTCCTAATATAATTATTATAATTAGCACATAATCCATTGGAATTTGATATAACTAATTAAAACGTAACCAGGCCGACACGCAGCTAAGCGCTAAAGCGCCTCTTGCATGAGTTTTGCAATTTGTTACTCTTATTCGCTCCGTTCACAGCCTCGTTTTGGCATTCGGCCGTTCTATTGCCACGAACGTTACGAGGCTGTACTCTCACAGCCTCGCTTCGGTCTTTGGCCTCAGACTTACATGTACTTTTACTGCAATCTTTATTCCATATCGTGAAAGTAAAACATATTTCAAATTTTATTGAAATCGAGTACTCATAACGCTGTTATACAAAAATCCTTTATGGACCGCCATTTTGAAACGAGACAACGATTTTTAAATTTTATTATACTGATGGGTACTGTAAAAAGAAAGGTAATTTTAATACAAATTTAACGACGCAAAAGAAAACCTTTTATCTCGACTCAATTTTTTGTAGTACCCATTTAAAGATTTCAAGAAATCAGATTTAAAATGCTACATTTCACTTTTAAATACTCTATGGGGTTATGTTATAAGGGTTTTCAAGAAAACTTGTCATTAAAAATTTTACGTTAAATGTGGAATTTTAAAAAGAAGCATTTGTACCAAATTTCATGAAATCGGACAACAATGTGGCCCGTAGAGAGTACACACATATACGAGTAGCTTTTGCACTGTTTATATTCTTTTTGTTCTCTTGTTAAAAATACAAAACATATATTATATACTATATAGACCCGAAACCGCGGTTGTGACAATTATACTTTTACAGGGTACTCAATGTTTATTTTTTACATTTCCAAACTCAAAGATTATTAATATACATATTAAACAGGAATAGTTCACTTATCTGATTAACATTGACGAATAAAGAGGTAATAAAATATGAGAAAAGGGTATATGTATGTAATGTACATGTACAGTACTCAAAATGCTCAAAGGAAATCAGGATTGCCTTACGAACGGGTCTGGGTCTTAACAAATGGATTCAATGAAATTCATTCCTATAATAATAATAATAATAGGTCCAATTAAAGAACATTTACTCTGTTGTTACACTTGAGTTGACCGTGTTCCAATTTCTGTTTGTTAGTTCAGACTGTCCTTGAACCTGTAGTCATATTTACCTTCTCTGTCCATTACGGGGATAAATAATGTACGTCCGGCTGAGCTGGTAACCCTGTTTGTGAATTAAACACTGCCTCAGATCCGGCAAAGTGAAACCTCCTGTACATTTGTAAGGCATAATCTGAGGACTCGGCTGTGCTTTGGGGCCGGTTCAAAGATTGCCAGAAAATAACAAAACGCCAAGCCAGGTACTTTTGTTCGGATTTGAGTTTTCAGTCATTTCAAAACGTATTCAAATATGCAAAACAAATAATTATATATATATACTCAA
>CM032060.1:37388396-37415164 GCA_018831715.1 Matsumurasca onukii | reverse complement strand
TGTTTTGTCGATTTTCAATCAACTATTGAAGAGTAACTATTAAAGTTGTCAAAGTCTATGTGGACAGTCTATCATACATGGAATTTAGAACTTATGCCCCCTCCCTTTGTTTCACCTCGAATGCCTAAAAAAAGCTCATTTTACTTTTAGTTTTTGGAAACAAATTGTTGTATAGTAAATGTTAAAATAAAGTTAGTATCAGTATAAAATAAAATTTGCTAGTTGGTAATATTTGACTGCATGTGTAAAACCATTCAGGAAGTTGGGAGTGAACAAGCGTAGTTTGAGCGTTCTGCTGAAATTTGCATGTTTACTCTGCTTATTGTATAAAAGAGTTTTTATTATTATAGAGACGTATTATGTTTATTCTCCAAAACATTTACAATAACTTATTTTACTGAATTAGTTAATAGTGTACTTGATGTTTCCGATACAACTACATTAAGTTTGAACCTCTGTACAATTCAGCAGAGCGGTAACGCAGGAGTAAGTTGTCGTTGACAATGATGTATCACATCTAGACAGATGATTCACTGCATTGGCTTCCTGATATATGTTTCACAAACAGACATGAGACTAAATGTATCCGTCTCTGGCCTGTCTCTATGTTTGTGATTGTAGATACACTGGGCTTCACAACTATAGAAGCACAAAACCTATTTATACAGTTTTAGAGGTTTCAATATATGTGTCTATTGAGGGTTAATATACAGTATATGCAACAGTTGGGTTCTGTAGTTCAACCAATAAAGTACCGACTCTGTTGTACAAAGTGATGTAACAATGTTTTTTCAACTGCACGGTTATCAGGTGAAGTGTAATTTTAGATACAATATCTGCACCTTTTTATACAAGTTCAAAATCATGTATATGTTTTTATACATGTTTATATGTTTTTTTTCATATCAAAGCTAGATAAAAATGTTGCAAATAAATAGGTAGTTCTCGAAACATATGGGTATGTTACGCTATCGTCATTGTTTTAACGGTTTGCTTATTTTTGCATGAAAGACATTTGAACTATTACCATGAGTATTTAACCCATTATGTCTTAGATTTGCCATTTTTACACATTACACTGGGCAGTTAACACACGTGAAGGGTGTCAACATGTAGAGTATGGGTTAACAGATCCGGGTTAAGTGGTTCACCATACAAAGCAGACAATATTGTTTACCTGGCGTTTTTTCGGCGGATGTGGTCGAATATACTATATTAGCGAAAACACGCGTAGTTATAAGTTATTAATGTGTGATAATGTTACATGCAAACACGTAACCATTGCTGCTTTGCCAGGGCAAATCCATAAAAAAAAAAATAAAATGTTACCACATTAACCTGTTTATACATGTTGATATATACCACGTGATTAATAAGACACTAGCACTAAAGTACTTTTGAATCTTCTTCTGTGTATACTTGATGAAAATTTGATGGATGGGAATTGACGGTCTGAACATGATTTTTTATTGAAAGAGCTTGCCGGCTCATTATCAGATGCCTTAGCCCGCGAAAGCTGGCTCTTTCAATAAAAAAAAATCATGAAAAGTTTAAAATGTCTAATTTACTAAAGTAATTTTATTTATTAGGATTTTGTTTTTTGCTTCCAACAATATTAAATATTCTTCCCAATGATAACAAAGTTGTTTTAAGTAGTAATAAGACAAAGTAGCCATATTATCTTGAAACAGTTGCTGGCTTTGGAACAACGGTGGCGTTCTGTTACTTTGAAATACCGTCTCTGATAACATTGTGGAACAACAGAAATTTATAAACTAGAGCACGCTATTTATTTAGTCAAGAATGAGGACAAGTAAAAAAGCCTGAAAAAAAAAACTACAGGGTAGCAAAAAAGGTACTCATCTAAACTTCAGTTTATAATTTTAAATCAGTTGTTCCATAGATCAGTTGTTTAATGACAACAATGCATTGTTGCTTTTGTTTACAAGTCGATTCTAAGGTAATGGTGTTATTTTTTCTCTTACTTTTTACAAGACAATTATACATGTGGACGAAGTCCTACCCACTGCCATTTTTTTACCAGCGCATTACAGGTTTCAGAGGAGTGATGGTTAGAATTCAATGTAGTTGGAGGGGATCAGGATGGACAAGGGAGCATGAGAGGTGAAGGGAGTGACAATGGCAATCTGCGTGTTTACTATTGAGGACGTCTGTGTGGCTTGTGTTTGGTTCAAGGAACGACCGAGAAGTGTAGGGAAAACTATGGATGAAATTATTATGGCGACTTTGTTGTGCGTTTTGGGAAACCACCGAATCGAGCATTATTAACGTGGTCAAACAAAAGCTTTTGTTACAGTGTTCTTGATGCGCCACATGGCGGGAGGCCAAGCACCGTGTCGAGAGTTGCGCTGCTGTGGACAATCAATTCAGCGATCGCCATGAAATCAACCTGTAAACGTTCAGCTGAGTTAGACATTCCAAGGTCGACAATGATGGATTATGTTCGGAGTACCTTAAAATGAAATGTTTCCGTCCGGCGTCAGTGAACGGAAAAGTTGGAGGTGATTTGGAGAAACGTATCGAAGCATACCGATTGATGCTCTATCGTTTTCGTACAGAAACAGCTAAATGTAACGTCTTGTTCCCTAATGAATTGCAATTTAATGAGCAATCTGCACCGAAACGTCTATTTATGGGCAAAAGAAAGTCCCCATTTTATGAAGAAATCGAGAATAATACACATGTGATGATTTGGGCAGGAGTAACAGGTGAACATCTGTTTTGGCCCCACTTTTGAGGTCAAAATAAAGAGACTATCTGAGAATGCGTTGAACGAGTGGTTGTTCCCTACAACTGAGAGAAAAAGGATTAATGGAAACCGTAACATTTCAACAGGACGGTGTGACACCGCATTTTGCATTGTCAGTTCGAAGGTACCTTAATAAAAGCTTTTTCCAAACCGCTGGATCAGGATCGGATAATGCCTGACCTTTGTAAGGCCTCTCTAGAAGCCCAGACTTAACCACACGGACAATGCACCTAGGTATTCATTAAAGAAGAAGTGCGGAAACATCGCTATACCATAAACGATCAGGTGAACAAGCAGTTCAAACTCGTCTTTAAACAATCACACTAGATTTGCTGAAGAGGATGAATAAAACGAACATGGCGCTGAATCAAACTCAGCGTGTTGATAATAATGGGATGCACACAGATGTTTTGGATCCAATCTTGTAAACGTTGTGAAATGTGATATAATTAAATTATAATGCTATTGTAATAGTTAACATTTTATTTATTATATACCTTAGCTGTCTAGGACTTCGTCCAGCCTGTAGAAGAAATGTACTCAATACAAGTATACTGTGGGAGAAATAGCTTGGACTATTGAAAAATAACAGTTTGGGCCGCTGTTTACAGCCATGGTGTAATTGGACCTTATTTAATAAAAGATGACAATAACAATCCAATTAGTGATGTCACGCTGATTTACAATTATTTTGTGATTTAAACTATTTGAACCTAGAAATTCCAGCACGATGGATCAACCGCTCATTTATAACTGAGGAAACCATGATCTCCTCTGAGAGTTATTTGGCAAGAATTATTGTATCGTTCTACTGATTTGCCTTACCCTCCAAGAAGCCCTGATCTTTCACTCCCCTGTGGATGCTTTTTGTGGGGAAAGCAAGAAAAGGTTTTCAGGCCATCACCACAAAATGTAATTGGTCTTAAGCAAAACGTAACTTAGCTGTTTGAATGGACATCACTCCACACCAATGTACAGCAATGGTTGAAAACGTGAAAAGACGAATGGAATTGAATAAACAATGGGGAAACGTATAGAGTAGTAATAAGAAAGAGTAAGTTTGTTTAGCTAAATATAATATTAACTGCCGTGAAATTATGAGAACCTCTTTTTGGGCACCCTGTACAATGTGCAGGTTTTATGATATAGGTTCACGTTTGAATTAATATTTTAGAGCATACCCACAAACAAAACTACAGTATGGTTTGAAAATAGACAAATGGTTAAGTCTACCTGAAAATTGTACAAATAATGTACACGGGGAGCGAACAATATTTCAATTCCCGTGGCAAGGGCTGAGCCTGCACTTTCATATTTCGAACTCTCACGAAGACCATTTGCAATTAGTTCAACGATACCAAAACTATAAGACTTTCGGAGCTTGACAATCTGGCCGGCAAAACACGTAAAATAAAGCGTAAAAAAGTGTATGCCTAGGAAATCTATAACCCTTTACAACACATATTTGTTCAGATCAATATTTTCTTTTGAATCGAAATGTGTAGGTTGATAAACGAGGCAAAGGTTCACTATTAGTTGGCTCTTGGGAGTTGAGAAATATGTACTAACAAGGTATCTCGGGCTCACTAAATCTGTGATATTCCTCCTGCTACACGATAACAATATAACGCCTGTATCTTGTAGTTAATGCTCCAAGTGTTATATTAGCATAATCAATACTAAATACTTCTTATAACAAAAAATTAAAATAGTATTCAAACTTCACCAAAACTATAGAGATCGAAGTTACTGTGTCAACAGTTGAAATAAAATTACTGCTAAACATTTCAACGTTTTTTACAGTAATTATATTTCAACTGTGACGCGGTGTAAACTGGAAGCCTTATGGATGACACCGGCCGCGAAAGCCTAAGAGTTAAAACTATATTGCTTGGAAATTAGATTAGTTAATTTGTAGCACCAGAGAGACACTTGATGTCCAAAACAAGACGTATCTAATATTGTATTAATACTTTAATTTAATTTAATTAATATTTTGTTTTATATTAAAAAGAGTTTTCTAAACATAAAAACTCACTAACGGGTAAATTTAAGTTTTCTTGAACGCCCTTTTGTATTTACATATGTTTCATATGTGTTAAATTCAATATTTCATATCTTCTGTAAGTTAAGAGACCCATTTTAAACACATTCAGAGTTCTAAACATTTCAAAAACACAAATCATACAACGAACAGAACTGTCTTAGTCCAGCTTTTTAGTTCTCCTAAAAGTTGTCAATAATACTTCGCCATTACTAAGTAAGGTAAACAAACTTAAATATACTGCCTCACAGATAAATACTTATTTTTATTCTCTTTGTGTTTCGTACAAAAACAGGGCAACCGAAATGGGGTTTTCCAAACATTGATATCACAAAGCGGTACCAATTGTAGTTTCTATCTTTGTCAATCCTGATGTTTCATTTGTTTATTCCTTTGGTTTTGTTGTCTTTTGTTTGACTGCCAAACTGTTACCAATTCATTCTCATTTAATGTCCTAAACCAGACTGATAATTTATATTATATAGAAGTAGTCTTTAAATACGAATACATCTTATCTACCTGTTTATGTTTACATATTCAGAGGTTTCACGCTCACACACACACGCACTCACAGACTCAAGACTTTGAGAATAGCGGCGAGCCTCGTGACGCCTATGGTAATAGAGCACGAAAAACTGGCAAAGCTGTGAGCCACGCCAACGCCTTAGCGCTTGCAAAGGTGAGACGGTCTGGTTTCTTTAGTAACTGCGTGGCAATACGCAAACACTAACACTCATAAAGACAAGCACAAAGACAAAGACTTACCAAATGTAGGATTTTCCTACAACTAATTCGAAAATTAATACGGAAACAGTGGGGTCTACTAAGAACCGAAGACCTAATATAAGAGCATGTAAGCAGTTCCGGGAAACTAATCAAGTCTGGTTAGAGGGAGATCAAAGATTATCTCTAACACAGCAAGTTGATTCATCACCATGTAATCAAGTCATGTTTGAGTTTGGCATACAGTTTCTAGTTAGATTATACCATCTTGTAAATGAATTAACTACATTAGTTGGTGCCTTAACAAGGGTGAGAATCGAAAACTTAGGTGCATCAACATGGCCTAATACTATCGTAGATAACACAGTGTCTTCAAACCTCGGACTTATTTTGTCCGTGTTTAAACTTTTACACATACCTACACAGCAGCTAATGCTAGTTGAATGAATACTTTCACAAGTATGAGTAGGTTAATGAAGACGCAGAATTTAGACGCACTCTATGAAGTTTTGTTTTTTTTAATGTGAAAGCGTTTGTACCGTGACAAATGAAAAGTGATTTATTAAAATCTTAGTAGTATCTAATAAAGCAATATATGAAGACGCACTTAGACGAAACTTATGAAGTTTTGTTTTTTTTTTTTAATGTGAAAGCGTTTGTACCGTGACAAATGAAAAGTGATAAGAGAACTGGTATTTTGTTGGTTACTGACCATTAACAAGATTTATTGTTTTATGTTGAAGTAATATCCATCTTCACCCTACAGAAAAATTAATGGATATTGAAGGGCATCATATGAACGGTGAGTTTCATAGATTATCTTTAAACCTCATGTTGGAGTTAAAACAATGTCCTCCTGTTCACTGGGCTCACCAATCATCAAAACATACTTCATTGGCTGTCGGTTCATTGTATCGCCAGGATTGCCCCAGCCGGACGTCTATCAGCCCGTATGATAATTTCTGTAATCATCTGACTGGGGAACTTTGCTCTCATGGTCGTCTTGAAAGCTTGAATATGCCACATTAGAATCTTCTAGCATATTTGTAGGACCTACCATGTTTTCATTCAGATTTTCGGAACAAAGAGAGCCTTTTCTGCAACTGAGTTTTGGTTGTTTCAAGAAAGTAGATTTGAAGAAACGACGCAGGCTGCCCAGGGTTAAAGAAGAGAGCCAACCAAATGGTAAACTTGTCCCTGTACTTTGAACGTCGGCATATCCTCCTTCGCGAACCTCGTTACACCAAATGACGTTTCATTTGAAACGCACTGTTGTAAGCCCCAACATTGCCAAGAAAAAATTGCGAGACTGCGTAAGGTTCCTTCAGAGTTATGATGAAGATTCCTGTGGCTCCTTTCTATAGCGGGAAGAACCACTACCGGAGGTCAGGCAGATACCGATGGTTCTTGGGGCCAACAATGAGGGCATACCTTGTCAAGGGAACCGATGTTGGCAGCATCTGAATAGTTGATCAACGGATTATACCGGAAACCACCATCCGTCTTATTTCGCCATTGTATCATTTGGCGTTGAACACTTATGTCTTCCCTGTAGCCCAACACTACCCATCTTGCGCTGTTTCCAACATTTCTAGTAAAATTATGTCTTCGCATCAACAGCCAAGCGTTCATTTATTGTCCCTCCTGGCTTTCTTGTTGAGCTCTGTAAATTTCCACCTTTCTACTTCATCCTCTAAAAAATTCTTATTTCGTAACTGAATACGACGAAGGTATCTTCGCGATCTCGTCAAGCTGCGTTTACCTTGTTGTAAGGTTTCTTCGTTCCCAAAACGAACATGGTGGTCCCCATTGCTATGAGGCGAGCATCCCTCAACATCACTACCAGATCTGACTTCCAAGAACTGTAGTGAGAGAGTCTGTCTGTCGCCAGCCGAGTCTCTCTCTGACTGGCAGATACCCACCCCAGCTGAAGCATGGTTACACCTAATATCTGCCGCCGAGCTAATTTCTGACCTCGGCAGATCTGGACTCTTCAGCCGTGCTGGCTGGTAACCCCCCATCTGCCAGCCGAGCCTCTGACCTCGGCAGATTCGGACCCTTAGCCGTGCTGTGGTAACTCCCTATCTGCCGCCAGCAGTGTCTCACGGGCTTCAGTTGTTTCAGCCCCGAGTGATACCATGCTGCAGTTCATCTGCCGCCGCCGAGCTTCCTGACCCCGGCAGATTCTGGACTCTAGCTGTGCTATTGTTACACCTTATTCGCCAGCCGAGTCTTCTCTGACCTCGCTGGCAAATTCAATTTTAGCTGCAAAAATGAACTCTACTGCCGCCAGCTGAGCTCTGGACCCGGCAGATCTGACCCTTAGCCGTGCTGTGGTAACTCCCATTCACGCCAGCCGTGTCTCAGCCGGGCTTGCAATGTTTCTGTTTCCCTGAGGATACCAATTGCAGTCTGTCTGCCGCCAGCCGAGCCTCTCTGACCCTCGGCAGATCTGGACTCCCTAGCCGTGCACGGTTACACCTAATTGCCGCCGTCAGCCTCCTGATCCGGCAGATTCGGACCTTTAGCCGTGCTGTGGTAACTCCCATTCATGCCAGCCGTGTCTCACGGGCTTCAGTTGTTTCTGCTCCGAGTGAAACTATGCTGCAGTCTGTCAGCCGAGCCGCGCCTCCCTAGCAGCTTGGGACTCAAATATCTGAGAAGCTGCATGCCGCTCTCTATCAAGTGTTAATCTCTCTCTTCCCTTCAACGTCGGACTCCACGCGTTTCACTAATCGCCACACGCTCACGGACAGATAAGGTTTCGGACGGTTTCAAAAAACTTTATTGACGGGCCAGGCCGCAGTTGAATAGTAAGGCGGAACTGATTCAGTGTCTTATCGATTCTGAATGCCATCCTTCTGCAACCTAAGACGTTTAGCGTTTCGTGAATTTCGTCCTAATTGACTTTTTCTTTATTGGCATTGCACCAGTAACTTCAACTGTTAAAAAATTACAGCGTGTGTACTATGCAATTTTAAAACGAAAGCATTTAACCAACAGAAAATAAACATAAACAGAAAAGGAAGCTATAAACATTTCATTGTTTCTATATAAATGAAATGAGACTATAATAGAACATGGGCATAAAACCACATAAAATCACAGTCTAAAGTGATTTAAATATGGAAACCTTTCACCGTATCTAATAAATAAAAAAATAAGACTACCTGTATTGAATGAAAAGTGATGAAATCGCAAGAATCACAAAACCAACGTAAAGCAGAAAGATTAAAATAAGACTGAAATCAATGTAAAACAGGGAAGATGGCTAATCGCACCGGTGCAATCACCTTCCCCGTTTCTAATGGAACGGAAGTACTTAGCTATATAAAAAACAATAACTGAAATGTAAGATTAGAACGAAAAATATTTAACCACAAAGAAAACAAACCTAGAGCAGTAGAAAGTAAAGCTGTTGTAACCTATCAATAACAAACAAAGCTAAGGTTTTATTTATAATAATGAACAAACAAATCGAAAATTCGCAAAACCTGGATGATTAAAAGCAAGACTAAACACCAAAGTAAGAGGAAAGATGGTTACTGAATAATCACCCCGTCTGCCTCAAACCAGTAATATATGTAGCCTAGGTTCAACTAAGTAATGATTACACTGTATTTTAAATATACATCAAATAATCTCAGCCCGTTAGGTTGTAGGGTATTCTGATTTGTAACAGGATAGCAATTGATGTGAAAACCAACTGTGGCATGAGGCAAAGGTCTGTTGCGCGGCAAAAGAACCAACTAAAACAAAATGCCACTGGCGTGACAACAATAAAAAAAAAAAAAAAAAAAAGTGTTCAAGCCCCAGCTAAGGTCAAATGCATTAACACTAACCAAATGAGTCATTCCCCTGGTCAATCGCGTTTTCGGCATGTTCGGCGTGTTGCAATACATTGGAGGCGTAAATGGTGGGGAAATATTGAGCCAACTGCCTGAGAGCGTAACATTGCCTTCAACAAATAATGCTTCAGAGTCTTGCGTATCTTGTCATCATTCACAAACATCAAGGTGCAATGAGCTCAACCCCAAACGAAGCTCACCATTAATGCTGAGTCAAGAATACCAAGACAGAAAACACAAACAAACAACCAAAACAGACATATCAAATGGTCTTTATTTTATTTATATAAATAAAGCAATAAAGTGTGACAACGGAAAACATTAAAACAGAACGAATTCAAATAAATCACCAAGTGAAACTAAAAAACAATGGTAAGGGGTTTATAAATAAACGATTTAATCTATGTAAATTAAACGCCTGGTTTTGTTTTTTGAATCCAGAAACTCCAGTAATTATTCGAATAATGTAGGCCTATGTATATACATATTTAGATTCCAATTGCATAAATGCTTATATTTGTTTTTTTATCGAAACCTCAAAGCTATTCTGTCAAGAAACGTTATTTATTTCAATCAATTTAATAATTGTCCAGTTTTGTAATCATAAATTTGACTCATTTATACGTCTGATGAAAATTAACTTTACACAAATAAGAGCAATTAGCATTTAACTGTTCATAGATTTTCAATGATGTTGTTCAATGAGATGTTTATTTTTTGCCAATAATGATTAAAAACTGCACTCTTCCGAAGACTTGTAATGTTTGTCTTAATGAAGGCGGAATTTTGAAAACTGATGACAAAAAGGTTTTCCCAATAAATATTTCAACTGTTTCATTACGTGAGTTTTGTACGAGAGAACTAAGAACAGGAGAGATACCCAATCGTAAAACAAAGTAAATTACATGAAGTCTTTAAGCTATTTCTTTAATACAAACACGTATATAAATAGTTTGACGTTTTAGCTCAAATACTAAATGTGGGTCGCCAATTTCAAATGAAAAGCAGGTATTGAAAATATAGAACTAAACTGGGTTGGTTTTTAAACAGAAGTTCTACCTTTGCCGTAGAACCTAAAGCAAGAAAACCACACAAGCTTTGCTGTGCAAAATATGTCATATCAAATAAACGTGTTCACAACTGAGCTTTGGTTTTCATTGGGTTTACCAAACCGAGTGTCTAAATTGTCCATACGCTCCCCTTTTAAATATATGGACTAAGATATAAGCTGCCTATCAAAATCCCCCATTTTAAAAGTTTGCAAAATATATCTATACATATAGTTTTAAAGCTTTGATCACCCAATATCTGAATCTGTAAATTGTTCCTCAAAATTTGAAGAATGATAGTGACCGCGTCCATTTATCTGTTTACACAATGCATCACGTTATTAATGCCATTTTAAACACGGGCGTCATAAAAAATAATTGTATATACAAATGAATTATACTAAAATTGTTTCATTGGTGGGGTCATGTGATAAGGAAAACATTCAATGAATGTTTATTCATTGAGTACTGTAACCCATATTTTGGGGTGGAAGGAACCACCAAAATATGACAAAAGGTTCAGTTGACCCTAAAACATATGCCAATGCCAAACATTTGCATTCATTCAAGTCAAGTGGGTCGAACTTTGGACACCTATATAATGCTTTCTGTGTATGCAGCTGTTTCACAATATGTTTCGTTATCAATATGTTTGTTGTTTGCACAATTAACTTTTCGTTAACTAGAATGTTTATCAAAACTGAAAACCGTTGAGAGACTAGGTAAGAAAAAGACTTAAAACGCAACTTTGACGTGTTTGGAAAAGTTTTGCATCAAAAATACTATAATCATCGGACCTAACAGTTTTCTTCTAATTGCAGAAAATGTCAGAAACGACAGCTAATTGCAAAGAGAGCTGAGTTAAACTTGTTTGCTAACCCAGCTGTTTCCATATCCCCAAGTGGATTGCAGTGTATAAACAAACTTTCACTCTGGTCTGCTTACCAACTCTGTTGTTCAGTTTTATTCTTTCAGAACTCCACTTACTTTTTAAGGTTTTTTTTATTATTACATGTATAAACACCTTTAAACACTGTCTCGTTGTATAAGCTTTTTACCAGAAAGGTGTGTACGTGTTTTAGTCTCACTCTACCAAGAAAATGTAACAATTGTAAAAACATAACAATTGTTACATACCCCTTTCTCAAAACCAGGTTGGATATCAGAGGTAGCTTTTCTATACAATTACTGCTTTTAGGTATATTATAAAGAAAGTGTTTGCACGCTTGTAAGGCTGTGTATTACCATATAATATGCATCACAAAATAAATTGACAATCCACTGAGTAGTAAGGGTCAAACGTAAAACCTAAATATTGTAAAAGTTACTAAAGCAGTAATACAATTTAGTCTAAGGGGTTTCTCGAATAAACACATAAACAAATGATAACCTTTTTATTTTCTTTGAAAATTTCTAGAATTTACTGTAGAGATTGACTACGTATTGGCTATGTTTTTCATAACATCAACTCCCTTTCAGGATACAGGTAAGTAAGAAATCAAACACCAAAAAACATTTTTAAATTCGAATTAATTTACGGTTAGTCCAACTCCATATTAAGGGTTACCTTGGTTTTATGATAAGTTCAATTAAATACGGTATACGTGTTTGTAAAGGACTCTAAATAAATCTATAACTTGATAAACTACGTAGCAAAATCAGAAATTACACGAAAAAAAAAGTGATTAAGTGGAGATTCCAGTGAAGGAATTTATAAGGAAGAATGAAGGTAAAACTAATTATTTTCAAATCTTACTCAGAAAACAACGATAAGGGCAGAATTTTCTTCAGTCTATTGAAGCTCTGGTGTATTGCGACATTTTCGTAATTTTATAAAGTCTACAAAACACGTAGGTCGAGACATGTCTACACCGTACAGCAACATAATGTGAGCGTGCGTCAACTGTTGGCACTATCACACGGTCGTATAATCATGTTAAATAATAAATAAACTTTATTTTTCGTGACAAAAATATTGTGTGACAAAAAGAAATGGAAAACATACAAATTTAAATATCAAAACAAATAAGACAAACCAATCACCAAAATACTGCTTATGTTGTGTAATACATGAAATGTCGTTGGAAAGTTTGTGGTATTTGAATGATCCACAAATTCATAATGTTTTATTTAGTCTTGAATATTTTCTACCAAAATAAATAACATATTTTAGTCCAATAAATAAAGGAAACGTACAGGATGTAAAACACAGAGTAGATTTTCATTTATAAAGTATATAGATTGTTTGTAGTTCAGGATTGGGGACGAGCACTTAAGTAAAATTTTGTAGGTAAGACAAAACTAATTTAGTGCTTTCTAACGAAATGTAGAAAAAAAGTTTCCCTTATGAAAAGTAAAGTTCGCTCGGAAAACGACCATAGACAAGTAAACATTTACATGGTTCTAAATAATATCGCTATAGCTCAACTAAATAGCGCTGTGATTTAAAAAACCTGCTTTTTTTGCTTGTCATTACTTGTTTAACTATACTATAAGACTTACTTAAGAACTACTTATGAAACAGTATTCCTTAAAATATAGTAGCTGTAGTACGGTTGAAAGGAGACCAAAAGATGAAACTTACCCAAAGAAGCTCTTCTCATCACAATATAATCAAGTCAGTTTCAAACTGATATCTTGTTTAGCTGTAATATTGTAACACGATCAGCTTAGCTTATTGTTCTGTTATTGCAAAAATCTTTTGACTAATACGGAACCGTTCCAAGTTACTAATGGAAAGTAAATTGCTTGTTTATACCTACATTATTGGTATATTGGGAGGCTGAAAAGTAACTACACTACCTAAAACATTGTGAACTACATAGGTACGAGAGACCTTTGTTATTATTTCCGTATTTTAGGTAAGGTCAGTCAATCAGTTGTAATACACAATTCGTATCATCACAAAACATTATTAAACATGGAAAAATTGCCATTAAAGTGTGGATTTAATAACTCTAAACAAATTTGCCTCCAATTGAGAAAATCTAACCATTTTAACTCTGTTAAGGTGGATAGGCTGACTGAAATGGTAGTTACTTTGCAGCCAGCTTGAGTAATACCGTGGCTACAAGTAGAATTTAATACTGTACTCTAAAACCTGTAGGTTCAAGAGAAACTAAAGGTTTTATAATGAATACGTCATTTCGGATTTTCATCCATCTAACTTCGTAACCTCAAACATAAAACAAATCGTTCGAACATTAGCCAGTTTAAAGTAATCAGCGTGGCTGAAAACACAACCATACAACATGCCTGCGCTTCTTTGTGTTCGAAAAGCCCTCACACACATGCATGTTGTTTGGTTGTGTTAATTTTCACAGGATGTCAGGATCAGATTGCGCCATGCTCTTGTCGTTCTCAAACTCTACGAGACACTGGTAATTTCCATAGTAACTTTCCAAATCAGAAATGTTCCTATCGTCCAGAACAAACATCACACAAAGAGTTGTTTGGTATATTTTATGGTTTGTTATAAGAAAGTTATGATAAACAAATAGTGAGTAACGTGTAATGACGAGGCAAAGATGGAGTCACAAATGAGGTTGGTTTGGTTAAATTGGATCTGTGAGGGCTAACTTGGAACTGTCACGCCACCTGGTGTCTTTCCGTGATACTTGGCACTCTGCTTTGTTTGCAAGGGGTAGTTTTATTCACACAGATATTCTGTGTACTTAGTAAATTTTAAAAGCCACAAAAGACCAGTGGTGTTTGAGAATTTCAAAGGAATTTTGGATTTGCCTCATGCCTCTTATTGTTATAGTCAGACTAATAGTTGATACACTTTTCAAGAAAATAGTATATACTCGTTCTTTCAGTGTTTTCTTCGGTTTGTTTTTCAGGCACTATGCCATATGTGTTAACAGGGTGATTACCGTTTGATTTAATACTAAGTTAAAATATAGTACTTTATTTACCTGCCAAGTGGTGAGTTAATTTTTTAATGCCTGTTTAATGTCCCGCCCACTAATTAGTATGTCAAGCTAGCCGGATGCTTCAAATCCTCCCCAGATGACGAAGTCACGGATATTCTCAGAATACAATGTTTTTACATGTCCCAAAAGAAAAATCTATGGAGTCAGATCAGGACCCCGGTGGCCTAAGTGGTTTGCTCCTGTTATTCTAACTTGATCCTACACCGTTTTCCTGAACAGGTGGATTGGTAGACGTGGGCCAATTGCATGGCCACCAAGGAGCCCAGATCTGTAGACTCTATTGGTTTTTTTGGTCATGTAAAACTTGTGTATTCTTAGAAGATCCGGTCACATTGATCATCTGAGAGAGGATTGTTGCAGCTGTTGCCAGCTACGCCTGATATGCTGTTGAATACCTGGGAAGAAACCAATTATCGTTTAGACGTGGCCAGGACAACAAATGGTGCTCACATAGAACTTTTATACGGTATCAAAAACTTGAGAAGATTCTCTTTAATAATATATATGTTTAATAACTATTACTTTAACTATACTCATACTAATAAAAACTTTAAATCATAAGTTCTTTTAGAAACACCCGGTATAATTTGATATCTTGGTATTTCTCTAAATAACTGTTTCAATTTTAAGTTTGTTTTACATTATCGTGACGAAAGATGATCAAAGCTACCACGTACGCGTGATATGAGGTTTATTAAACCCCTGTCTGACAGACTAATGAGACTACATCAGCTGGCTGAAACTGTCAAATGTGACATAAACCAGCTTCAAACAGACCAGCCTGGTCAACTCTACATCTCAGCATGTGTATTTTACTAACCACATGAGATTACTGTTTCTGAAAATAATGTTTCATCATACCAGGCTTTTGACCTATGTTAATTTTTTGTGAACTTTATACCAAAAGGTGCAACTTTAAATTATTTTTTTAACAAGGGTAAATGTGTTTGTAGTAAGGATTTTACAAACTCAACAATCCTTATATTTATAATCCCGCCCCTTACAAACTTCTACAACTTGAAGTAGGCATGATTTAAATTAGTACTAAAAGTTATTTTAGAAACTTTAAGGGCCGTTTTTTAATTCAGCCTTAACCGGCGGTTAAAATTAGGACAGGAAGCCAACCAATAGGAAAGCTAGATATTTTTAGGTTAAGTTTTGCTTTGTCTGTATTGATTTTGCATTTTGTTGTTACAGTTTGTATTTAGCTATATTAGCATAATGTACATGTTAAATTCAATAAAACTATACCTTTATTGCATTAAAGATCTTTGAACGTTGCGTGAAAATGTAAACATTGCAGACTGTAAACAACTAAAACGGTGGTTAGTTAACCAGCTGCTAACCAGGCAATTGAAAAAAAACGATCCTACGTTTTTATTTACATTCTCATTATTATTTCAGCAGAAGTGCAATAATAATTATTCAAAAAATGCATCAGCTGTTTTATGAACAAAATTAAATTAGACTCAGTATTTGAGCTGCTTTATAATGAAAACATAGTTATAAATGATATACTTCGACACTTTAGGTTGATCTAGTCAATTTAATTGATTAGTCCATATTGTGAATTAAAATACTACAACTCTGTTTTGGCCTCGATTTTGGCTTAGAGTTGAAAATAATCGATTTCCTTAACATCGAAACTTAGATTTTACCATCACACCAGCAACGTTAATAGATAACGTTGGTGGTAAATTAATGTATACATTTTTGCCACGGAAACCTAATTAACCACCTCATGACTTGAATCCTTCATTGTTTACGTGTCGATGATCAGGATTCAGGCTGGATAAAGATGGATAATGGCGTGCTCGAGGCAGCAGATTATAGTTAAAACGTGTCAGGGCGCGCATCATCCTGACACAACTTGCCAAGCTCATTACCCAGCCGGATCTAGACCCAGCGTGCTTAATATCATCCCAGACCCAGTTAGTATGTGTACTATTAAAATGACATAGGTGAGATCACTCGCTGTAAGACATATACATACAATGTTTTTCAAAATCCATCCCCCTTCCGCAGTAATTTTCCTGCACGTACATTAAGAATTGAACTGCATGACATCGATGTACGTTGCTTTTAATCTCTGTGTTTGTTAAAAAAGGTTTATCATTTTCCTACTTGCATTTTCTTTCTGTGTTCATGTTCGCTTGGTCTTGGCGAATGAAGTCTTAAAACACTGCCGGTCTGTGAGTCATATTTTGACTTCTTACGTTAAATTCATAATTATTCCTGGGGTCCAACAAGTGTGAGATAATGTTTGTACACTGCTTTCTTTAAAACCCTTTTGTATCTTCGTTATAAATGGGTTTGGGTTCCTCGTATTTCTATATTTTTTAAAGTCTAACTATTTTCCATTGCCAGCTATGGACGCAAAATAAACTGACTGGTGATATCACTATCATAATTAGTTGACTAGGAATATTGGTGTGAATATGAAATATGTCGACTTACTCTAGTTGTGAATGGAACATGATGATGATGTTAAAAGCTGACAGTTTAGATTCGAGCGCACTGGTTTACTCGACAAATCAGATATTTTTCTTCCGTTTTACCAGCTGGTTTCTCGCATTTTCAATACCATCTTTAAATGTATCTGTCATATTTTGGCCAGAATAGTAACAAAATCAAAATCTGCGTGTAATTTTGTGTTCCTAGTTTTTAATTTTACCGTTAAAATGATGATGTTTCTTCGTGTCTTCTTCTTTTATGGACAAACGGGCATAATACAAAATGTATGTTTTTGTTGACCCTCAGTCTTACAATTATTTTAAAACAGTATTTCGTTTCGATCAACAAAGTGAACCCTTGATTTGTGAAAATATATTATTTAAATTAAAACGTACCATTTTTCTATGTCTGAGCTGCTAGCTGTCAATATTCTCTTGGATTACTTGAATAGATTACCACAAAAAACTCAACAAACAAACCAGCTTAACAGATTATTTGAGCTAACGATTGTTCTCAAAGAACACGTTGAACGCTTTGTGAGTGAAAATATTAGCCATTCACTATATTTGTATTTGATCACAACTCGATTACCCTTTGATCACGTAGTAATTCACTCTTTACATAAGGTAAATATTTATAGGGTTGTTTGTAACTATGGTTTATTCAGGTAAGTCTGAAGGAAAGAGAATAACTGATGACCTTGCGCCATGGGATTATGTCCGTGTCCACGTTTCCACAACCTTTTCTTGTACTGGATTTTTGTTGTCTCTTTTAGTCTAATCGGTAATTGTGCAAAGGTGGTTTAGTTGAACATTAAGTGATAAAGCCCTGGCAGTTTGAAAGAGACGGAAAATGCTTGATTGTATCTGAATATTGCACATTTACTTGAACCTGTGTTTAACGTTGGTCACATGAAGTGGTAACAAGACGGCGTCAGCATTCAGCAGCCAAGTTGAGACATGTGAGAGAGTGAGGCGCTGATGTTGAATAGGCTTAGGAAATGAAATATCCCGGCAACTTCAACATGTCATAAAACATGAGAGAAGTCTTGATACAGCAATTTTTCAATCAACCAATCAATGTTTTCGCTCTTCCCATTAGCATCACTAAAATGAAACGGTGTGCAAAAATAAATCAGTTGAGGATATAATGTTTTATTTTATCGAATTTCTGTTTGAAAAATTAGTTATTCATGCCGTCAGCATAGCAAGAGCCAGACCCAGGACCATGAAATTAGCACCGATCCGGTCTCCAGGAACACGTAACGGACCACTTAAGTCTGAGGACGAAGGACGATGTCTGGCTGTGAGTGGAGCGAACAGCCTAATAATTCCCCTGGTAATAAACGGCCTCTTTTTCCTTTATCCAAGGCTTTTAGGGAAGTCTGGCCTCCAGTGCCCCCTCTGAAAAGCGGCACAAGTGTAGTTTTGTTGTTTACATTTTACAATAATAGTTTAAAAGTCGTTTACTTTATTTAAACCAACATGTATGTTCGTTGGTTGTTTACTACATCTTTGTTTACGTGTGAAACCAAATCACATTGTAAGCACTGTTATTGGATCATAAACAATTTGCTTTGCCATACGTTCAACTTTTTTCTTTCGCTACTTAGTAGAAAACCTTAGAACACCCACTAAAATCATGATTCCACAGTAGACATACTAATTGTATTTCAAAATTCCTATTTCAATGTTAAAACTATATATACTCGTATCACACATTTTATTCAGGAAGAAAGAGGTACTGTAAAAAGTATTTCGCTAGGTATTTGCATCTAATTCAAACAATGGGTAAATCTGGTGGTTAACTAATTATACAAGGTATGATAATCCAAACTAGCTTGGGTGTGGTGTAAAACAGATGTTGTGGTCATAGATTAGCACTCTATGTGAGGTCCCGGGGTTTCCCTGCGTCAATGTTTACTCTTACAAATTACATGCGGTACAGTGTAAACTGACGCGTTAATGGCTGTTTGCTTCCAATACTCGGCTAGGTAAACAGTGCTGTGTATTGGTGCTTATTACGGATTATAACAATAACTTATTATAACAGAACCTATTGGTCGCAAAGATGGGGGATGAACCAGTTTCGTTGTTTCACTGTAGACTTAGCTCCGGCAGTGTTTCGAACCGTTACATGTGAATATCAGGAATTAATCACTCAAATTGAATCAAACTTAAGTTTCACAAGTCATTTTATAAAAAGTTGTATTTTTCGGTTGAACTAGACAACAAGTTTACAATATATTACTCTTAGCATAAATAATTATATGATTTGAGATATTAATTATATAATCTCATAACTATAATAATTGTAGCTCTTAGTTTTGAAGAAAATACAAAAAACCAAAATTGCACATTCAGTATTAAAAAAACAGTACAAACAAATAAATGTTATACTCGTACAATACGATTATAATTCATCAGCAAACTACTTATATACGCTTAAACTATTTGTGCCGGTTTAAAATAGTTTATCTGGATATTTGGTATAATGTAAAGCCTTTTATGGTAACTAGTGTATAACTCAATAAGTATAGTTAAGAAGTAAGTATTTTTATTAAGAAGTAAGTATAACTTAATAATAAGTTAACTTTAGAAGTAAGCATAATTATTAAAAAAGATGGCCTTCAGAAACCTTATAAACAATGTATTTGAAATAACTGACATGAGTGTTGGCAAGACAATTTGTATGCTAAATAATTAGAGAATGGACACGCAAAAGTTTTAATACGAGAAACTTGGTTCAAAGTCGATTCTGTATACATTTTTCATCCTAGAAAAGGTAAGCAGGCACCTTACATGTAGGGTTCGTGAAGCAAAATGAACTGAGGTATTGGCTTTAGCCCAACACCTCTACAAAACACTCAGCTGTTGTTGCTATTTGTTTACACTAAACCTTTAACCTAACGTTCTAACTTCAGCATTCAAACAGTTTCTGGATTTAACATTAACATATTAACAATTTTATGGCTGTTTAAGGCATTTAGTCTTCGAAGATATGGGGGTCCGATGGTATCATACAGTAGTACGTTACATAGTATAGTCTAAAAAAAACAGCCTGAGGAAAAGTGAATATAATAGCCTAGTATCGCAATAATATAACAAATAATAATACATTTTGTTTATGTATTGGTTTGATAATGGTGAAGCCAAAATGTTACCAAAATTAGATTGCAAAGCTGTGAGTTATTATTTATATTTATTTTTGATATACAAAGTTATTAATAACAACGATTTTTGGTAAAAATGAGAATAGGTACTTTTTTAGTCTTAGAAAACAAAGACAAATTTTTTTACTTCCTATCTTTAGAAAATCACCTTCGAACATTAATAAGCAGCATTGTTTGATGGTGTTTAACGTTCTACTGTGTTAATTACTTTATTTAACTTTATTGAAACCCTATAGTAAAAACATAATGAACGTCCTATCACAGATTTTCTGTGGTCCCATAAAGCTAAGTGGATACTGTCTGAATGGTTTGGAGTTTACGTTAGTATGTACAGTTCCAAATAAATTGGTTACAACCTGCAGCCGTTATAAGTGTTATTACACCACCCAGACAAACAGGCCAAGGAAATTGTATGGTTCTTTGTAAATACCTTACATGTTATGGTGGTGTAAGTACACCAATCTCGGTACCTTATATACCCAGGTTATATTAACTGTCAGTATCTGATGGCTCTACAATTTCATTAATTTGATTTTGTAACAATAATCACATGGATGATTGCTCAGTGATGGAACATGTAACTATCCATGAAAGCTCTATTCAATTAGCATTGTACATGATTCAGTTTCTCATGTCAATGGGCATTAAGCTGCTCTATACGCGTACAGAGTTTTGTTCGACTATTAACAGGAAACCGGATTATACTATCTGTATCTTAAAAGGTGGTATTCACTCTGGTATTAAAACTAGTGTTTATTTTTATAAATATATAAAACACATTAACAGGTTCTAAATCCTTGTGTAGTCGTATAATTTGCTCTAAACTCCAAGCAAACCTTTAAGATGGATGGGACCAACATATAAAAACCCCGCAAACTAAAAATAAGTTTCGTGAAAACTATAAAGAAACATCTATCGCAATGTTTCGTAACAGGTGCTTTGATAAAAGTGCTGTTTTGAAGTTCTTAAACATTTGAAACTATTTCACAAATATAGATTTTGTAATATTAATATTTTTAGTTTTTCCACCTCAAAGTAATCAATCCAAGACGTAAAGGCTTTGATTTATAACCCGTCGATGTGAAACTGAAAATACTAGACCTGAAGCTGAAAATGTTATAAACTCTATTTGAAAGGTTAGTACAGTTTTCGTTTAACCTACTAAGGTTATAAACAAATCGACGAGTGGTTTGGCCAATGCAGCCTGATATTGCTTGGTTACGTCCCTTTGGCACCTAAACAATTGTCCATCTTTGTTCTGAGAGTACAACGTCAGTATTAATGAAATTCAGAAAATTGGTCAATACATTTATATCTAGATATGATATATCTAAATCAATATATAAATCATTAAAGCCACTGTTTGTATAGACTCCTTTACACATCAAAAGGCTTTTGTTATTCCGATTTAGCTGGCCAATAAACATTACTAAGATGTACAAAAGTAACATGTATAACATAAGTTTATGAACATTTAGTAAATGCTAAATGTTCATAAGATATTTATAGTCAAAAATATTTTGTTCTCAAATTTATTTAGTAAATAAATTAGCTATAAAGCATTTTACACAAATTAAGATCTATAATGTCATTTGACAAGTATTAAATTTATTTGTAATATTTCCAGCTTGTTGATTTAAAGTCACTATTTGACAGCTCATGTTTTGGATAAACATTCAACGGTACTTATTTGAAGCAGAAATAGCAGTCGGATGTGCGGTTTAGCATAACGGCCATTCGAGAAAGGGTTAAATTCTGGTCCAAATATTTTTTAACATTTTGTCTACAAATCTATTTAGTAATAATAGTTTTATGAACATTCATATATACAGTACATGTCAGGTTTGTAAATATGCTCACAAGGTGGTCAATGGATCAGGGCAGTACTCATTTCATCGTGTCAGGCTCCTAACATTCATACCATTTGTTAGAAATAATAATCATTTACCTAAACTCAAAAAAGAGATGTTCTTATAACTTTTAAGCAGATTAGTACTTGACAACTCATATACTTCTACTGTGATACACTGTAACCCTCTATTCGGCTAATATAAACTACTACTTTATTAATCAAATTTTAATACATTCTTAAGATGCTGAGAAGAACTACAGTATTTTACTTGTAGAAAGTAACAAAAGCAAAACAAAGAAGTGACGGTGGTTAAATTTGAACAAAGAAACTACATAAACGGGAGAACGGTTCTATTGTTGTAAGACGCAGTCTTAAGTCCAAACGGAACTTCATTCAGAAGATGAGGTTTACTTATCGACCAAATGGTTTGTCATTTGGTAGTCTGAGCTTTCTTTCCTACATCTCTACCATTAAATACAACATTTAAACGGTATGGTTTTAATATGTTAAGGTGGCTGCGTACGATTTAAGCAAAATAGGTAGCCGCAACTTTAATTTATCTTCAAACTGTTGTTATACTGTACGGATAAAGAAACAACAACGACAGAGGATAGTACGAAGGGTCGACTGTATAATTTGTATACCTCAAGTAACAATACGCAATAATGGTATATGGTTCTAGGTTATATAAAAAACAAACCTGTTTTTTCTTTATTTCAAAACAAATGTTTATATAAAACGTTTTTTAGTTGTGCGATTTTTTAAAATGAGTTGAAACGACGAGAAGAATGCATTTACTTTAACCATATACTTTAAAAACTGTTTCTGGCGTATGGGTTCTACGAGTCCAACCTAGCAGTCCAACCTTGAAACACTCTTTCTAGTAACTTGAGGCTGTTTCCGTCAACAACTCGACGAATGTCAACTTACAAGTCATGTAGAGTGTATGACCACTCCACAGGTCGAAATTTGGTCCGATTGTCATTTGGTATAAATGTTTCTTTTGTAAATATCTAGGTTAAGTTCGTTAATCAGCTAGATCGGATGAGCTGTTTTAAAATTGTGGTAATTGAGCTGTTTTCAAATTGTCGCTTTACCATGAATGAATACACAGTCCATCCTGTATAAAAGATTTGTACCATTTAAATCGATCAAAACCACGCCCGAGCCTCTAGAATCAACCACTCAAAAGGTATTTTAGTTTACACCCAGAATTGTATGTATTATTAACTATACTCTTTGAAATTCAGATCACTGGACGGAAATTAAAACTTGTTAATAATGGTCAAAACTATTGTGTAATTAATGAAAAACATTTCACTCAAATCAGCTTATGTATAATTTACCTCGTATCTTGAAGGATGAGCTCTAATATTGGATATGTAAAGGAATAAATTTAAACATAAAATAAACCAATACTGATTTTTTTTTTAATTTATGAGGGCTTTGGGCAGCTCTTTACATAACATCGTTAAGTAAGTTTTGTCATTATTGAGGTTATCCAATAACCTCCGTTTCGAGCTTTTGTGCTCAAAAGGCCTCATAAATTAAAATTTTTAATATTGGCTTATTTGATGTTTAAACTTATTATTTCCTTTATAATTTCCTCGGAAACCAAAAGTAAACAACTTGTTTATTTCATATCAATTAAAACTATAGCATCCGTTGTTTGTTTATTTTAAAGTAATCATTACAAGAAAACAGTATTGATTCGAATTAAATCCAATGCACGGAGTAAATAATACCAAACTTAAAAGATAAATGGTTTTGTCTTATTGAACAAAAATAAAAATTAATGACTTATTTTTTATTTTATTCGACATTTGTTAGATTCACAGTGCACAGAGTATTTGTTATATATGTTGCAGTGCTTGAGGGCTACGTGGCGGATATGTTTTGTTTTGATGTTTGGAATATTTGTGGCGAATAAATCACTAAATCACTATTTGAGATGCCGACCACTCATGAGGGTATTTTAAGGCAAATATGTCGTGAAGGATGAGTGTGATGAGTGGTAGCAATGAGTTATGAGGTGTAGTCTTGTTACAAACTAAGGCCGACTCCTCCTTAGAATGGGTCATTAATTAATATCCCAATGACCAATGGAAATACAAGGACCAACGGCTTAACGTGACTTCCGAACCACGCAGGTGATTGTCTGATATTTCTAAACGATGGTGGGAGTTGATGCGGGTATCATCAGATGATCACTGAGACTATCTGAATAACTAAGGCTACAGCAAAAGTCCAGTTTATTGTAATATTGTATGCAAAGAACTAAAATCTAACTACTAAAGAAGAACAAAGTGATTCAATAATTATCTTGAACGAGTCAAAACTTCAACAATAATTGCTTTTCTATATAGTAAAAAATCTTGTAAACAACTTGATTCAGATGTTGTTTATCTTTGGAATACATTGCATATTTTTAAATACCAAACATTTAACACGTCTGACTTCATATCTGTACGATGTTTATATTTTCTAGCCTACTCTATTTTGCTAAAGCTCATAATTAGAGTTTATTTAAACACTTTTCTTTCTAACGCTAGTTTGTTAACGTATCAATCAATAACTATGAAAAAAGGTTAGTACGTGATTTCAAATCATGATTTAAGTTCAAATAAACCATTTATATTGTACGAGTACGTTAAACATTATAGAAGACGACTCATTACATTCTATAACTTAAGAGAACTAGTGAATCCGTTCAACATATTTCCAACAAAAACTATTTAGATACGAGACTGTACTCGTAATAAAGATTTATCATATTGTAATTTTGACTTTGTTTACAGGAGACTTAAAGCAAGATATTCGAGAGAGGCAGCTAAGGGATAGTCCATGCCAGGCACCACTCGATACTAGTCTCCCTCCACTAAATTCTAAATTGAAACTTATAAAGGTAATTGAAGAAAATAAAGTAGCTGATATAGAACTGATCACTAAACAGGTCTTAAACGTGTCTCGTCTAAAAAGGATCGAAGGGCTATGGGAAGATATTGGTAAAGACAAAGTCCTTCTACGAAACATGTTCATAAACTGCAACGACACCATCAAAGAACACGAGGCTGCCAAACACAGGTTCAAAGAGAAGATCCGAGACAGTCACAGGAGTAAGTATGCAGTGTTAGGCCAAGCTGTAGACGTAGAGTTTCAACTGGAAGATCTGACACAGGTAAAAGCACACATGGAGCAACGTGTGAGTGAGTATTCGATATATGAGGAGTTCTTGAGGCGCGTTGCTCAGACAGGAGCTGAGTTCAGCAGTGTGGGCAATGTTCTGAACCGATTTGAGACGCTGGAGAACACGAGGAAAGAGTGCGCTAAGCTGCTGGAGGAAGAGTTGAACGAGGCAAGCCAGAAGAGGAGAGATATGGAGCAAATTGTGGAAACCAGGAACACCGAGCTGAAGGACATTAGCAACAAACTCATCATGATGCAAGTGAGTTGTCCGAAATTCGGTTGAAGATTAGCCTATTTGATTTTGATTAATTGATTGTAATGTTTTAGAAATTTTTCGCATAGTAAGATAACACAAAATCAAAGCTCACAGTGTCTTCTTAGAAGAATCATTGAAGATACGTTACATGTGAATTTACGTTATTCTATGCGTTATAGTATCTCGACTAAATGCTACAATCTATTTTCAGCCAAAAGCCATTAATTTTCCCGTACTTCAAGCTCTGTGCCTGTAGGTTCGTCATTTCTTGCGCTTTGTTTGTATAATAATTATATTTACTATGTTCTCAATTTGCTAACTCATGAAAACCTTAAAGGATTGATTGTTCTTAGTGCGAATAAGATTACCATTTGACTTGAACTTCTATAAAGTATGTATTCAAAGCAAGAACTATGATAAAATGTGTTTAAGCCTTTCCCTAACACGCCTTTATTTGAGAAGAAGCTTTCAACGTTTGATGGTTGCTAAACACCCATTGGAATATTAGATTGGGACAGCCTAAATACCTGTTTTACGAAATTTACAATGTATCACACAACATTAAACATTAAATGTAGATGCGTGTTTCTATAGTTATAATCTATTGAGAGAATCGTCAATATGAACATGATGTCGATTCATAATAAATTCAGTTTTCATACTCTATCCATAACACTCGTTGCTTCAAACGTGTTTGAAAAGAAACCGTTTTGTGGTTTGATTTCTTATTGTTATTTGCATTAGTCATCGATATAATATAAAGGGATAAAATGTCTGTCGGCCTAAGCCAGGCCTAGGTATAGCTAAGCAGAGATGTGTCAATGAAGGAAGAAACCGTGGCATAATTTCGACCTGCCTCATGCAACCATTAATAGGTTTCAAATATGTTTAATACGAGTATATTGAATACAACTCAATACAGTAAATAAAAATTGTATCAAACTTTCACCTATTCTTTATACAAATGATCGTTTTACAAGAAAACACAATTCCCTTTCGCTTATTTGAATTAAGCTGCAGGAGGAGGTAAGCTAAGCTTATCCGTATCACATTTTAACCCTACATACTCGTATCTTTCTGTTTATCTTCCAGTACGTTTATTTACTTACTAAATATTAACATTATTATTTATGTACTAATGTTTAACAGAATCAAGTGGCTACTAATTATTATTACTCTACGTACAATTTTATTTTTTTATTTACACTTTACCATTTACACTCACACTCTAGCGCAAATTTCTGCTTACTCTTCTCCTCCAGGCAGTACTGTCCGGTCGGTAGTCCCACGTAGCGAAGATGTGTGACGATCCCTGAGAGAAGGTGTTCACTACGAGCACCCTATGTTCACACATTACTACACGTTCATACAAGGGACGTGGCTCTGACCTTTCCGAACGATTCTGCCTCTACAACTATACGAACTTAATTTTAAAACTAATCAAGTAATCACTTTTACAGATACGACAAAAAGAAGCTA
>CM032060.1:37372422-37388296 GCA_018831715.1 Matsumurasca onukii | reverse complement strand
TAAAAATGAAGTACCTCATCTTTACTAATCCTTCTTTAGTCCAAACAAGAACGAATATCACTGAACCCTCAATAATATATTATTATTATTGGTGTAATCTGAATTAAGTGTAGAGCCCATTGTTATTGTAGCAAGCTTTGTTATTTTATTTTAACTTGGTTTCTGTCATCTTCAACTTTAACCACCAGACCCTAACAGTGTATCCCTTTTCCCCAGTATTCAAATTCCACCACAAATACTTCTGATTTAAATAGTTGTTTTATTTTATTTATTATCACCAATTCTACAAAAATTACTGTGTTGGTATTAAAAGAGTACAATAAATACTAACAAGAAAATACAAAGCCACTACAGCAAATATATAATTAAAAAATATTCAAAACACAGCTTATATACACAACATTTAATCAACAGAATTCTTAATGGCAAGTGGTCCATAAACTCCTCGAACGCTGTAGAACTCGGTGACCAGATGTTCTCAAGCTTTTCGAAATAATTTGTGTTTTGAGATTTTGAATTTTGTTTGGAAGGTTTTGAAACATTAAAATTCCTTGTAAAGTTTGAGTTGGTAGCATACATTCAAGTCGATGATATCAATTCTATAACTAGTTACCGATCGAGTATCATGACTATGAATTTCAATGCCTTGAATTAAACTGCATTTATTAAGCAAAAAGAATAGATTCATAAATATGGGGAAAGGATGGAAAGGTTGAATGTCTAATTGTTGAAAGCATCACGACATGAGTCTATGGTCTTCAAACTGCATGTAAGATTCTAATATCAAGTTTTTGTAAATAAATTTTAACTTTTAGTATGGGCGCAATTCCCCACAAACAAATTCCATACTTTGGGTGAGGATAAATAATACCATAATGAGCTATTTTAAAATATCTTTGGAGCAATACTTAGACAAGATTTCTGGTAAAAATAATACTCCAGACGATACACTTTACTACATACATTCAACATGAAAATCCCTAATATAAATTTTCTTTCTATCAAGATAAATACCCAAAATTTCAAATGCTCCAATTTATTTCAATGGAATTAGTATTCAAAAATACCAAAGGGGTTTCCGCATTAGTTTTAGACCAATGTTAAATTATAAATATTTACTAACAAGCACTGAGAGTTGAGCATTTTAGACCAGTACTCACTTCATACTAGTGCAGTATAGATTTCAATGTCACAGTCAGTGTTGTGTTGGCATAGCGCTTCAGGGAAAGATATAGCCACCAACACTCTCCCAAGTTTGCACACATGGTGACCTAGTTTGTTATTTCACACAAGGAAATTGTTGATATCCTTGTTCTAACACTAGTATACAGGCTCATTACTTAGTAGATTTGTTTTGCCTAGGCTCTCATCAATAGCTTAAGTGTTATTTAACCACTGTAAAGCGTTTCTGGTTTTCAGAAAAACGAGTGTGAAAACAAAGTTTGTTTTTAAATAAAAACATAAAAACTTTTATCTTTAGGTGTGAATTTCCTTTAAGAGTTATAAGCTGTTCTGTCTCGATTTCTTAGGCAGATATTGTTGAGGCTCGATTGTATTTGTACTATTCTTTCCCAACTTCATTCTGAAATAAATATTATAACATTAAAGTTCGCTGTCAGCACCACGATAACAACAGAACAACAACTCTACAACGTGACCGAACATTTTTTTCTTATCTGGAACATAATGACAATAAATTCTATGTTGGTTTTTGTTTGCTCTACAGATTTCCGCTTAACCTAACGGTTGCTGTCAAATGATCAAACCTTTTACTTAACAGAAGTGTTGGTATTTACAACAAACCTTTCGCTTGATCAAATCGTAAGCAATCAACCCTTGGAGCAGTTGGTTGACGGAGATGTTTGTCTTAGCAAGTTGTGTGAGCGGAGTGACGTTGAGTCCAATGAAGTTACTCAGTTTCACAAATAACAAACAAATCGTGTTTACACGCGGAAACTTGCAAACTTAATTATACAAACTGGATATATCCAGTCCTACTTCATTACGAGTAGTTCTATTGCACTTTTCTATACATATATAGTTTCAAGCAATTGTATAAGGATTCCAAGTAGATGGCGTACTGTTTGTTTTATTTTAATTACATTTATCTCTTCGTAGTCATAGGTTGTACTATTTGAAAATGGTAATAATTACATAACCAAGGCATAATAATCAAAATTCGTATGCCCTCAACTCAATTAATTTTTTATTTGAGATTTAAATCAACCAATTTGGAAACTGAAACACTCATTACCAAGCAAACATAAGTAACAAAATTATAATATGTTCAGCCACTTACTTACTTGCGCATGCGCGTAGATCACTTTTCTCCCTTTCCCATCTCAATATACAGTCGGTGCAACCTTTCGCTGCAGCTGTCACAACAAATACAAATAACATAACCTCATCTTGTTCGACTGTTTTAAACAGAAATTTAATTTTAATACTTATTGCAAAACAACTGTTAAAAATAATAAAACATAATCAAAAAATTCAATTAAACTATCAAAATAAATAACTATTTATGTTAAAGAAACGAGATAATTTAAATAGTTGCAGTTTTAAACAAACCACCATCTTGGATTCTGTTGAACGTACCATACTGAGCCGCGTGATGGTAAAGTCTACCGGTGAGTGGTGGGAAGATGTCACAGCTGATTCCATGTGACTTCCACCGTGCTACTTTGACCAACTTTGACGAAGGTTGACAGGTTCAGACAGGCTAGTAACCTCTTACGCGCGTTTCCTTGTTCAAATCTTCCCAAGAAAAGAAGGAGAAGTATACGGACCTAGACAACGTAACTAAAAAGGGCTTGGAAATGTATTTAGAATCAGATATTTCAAAATGTCTCCGTTTACTTGTTTATATAGCAAAGTTTGAGTAGTAATGTGATGATGAACAGAACCTTTATATGAAAATTGTATATGTCAACGAAAAATAAGAAAGATGTATTGTATAGATACTGCCCTATAGGTTTAATTAAATACGATTCCATAGATAATCAAGATTGAAAGGCGCTTTATACAGTGTGGAAAAGTCTGGAAATGCTTCGATAGGAAGACTTAGACCAATGAAACCTTGCATCTCGTTCAAAATAAAATTGTCTGACAATTTTATGACATGTTCATAGTTTTTCAGCGCGTGGGGGACGTCCAATCCAAGGGTTGGTATGAAATCTAAGCCTATGTCGAGTTTGGTATCAAAATAAAGCTCTACTTAAGTGGAATCGAATGCCGCAAATTTGACTTCAAAAGGTTCACCCTATCTATAAAGTTATGGACGTTTTACTTTATGAAATAACTGAATTGTAAACATGGGGTATTAGAGCTTGCAGAGTTTTGCGGGATTGTATCCATAGTTCACTTTTCTTGCATTTATGAAAGGTTTAATAGTATGCCTATATACTGAAAAGTAGGCTTCATTTAAAACATCTCAATATTGGCTGTTATCTAAAATGGAATGTAAAAGTGGTTTGCTCTTCCAAGGCTTTTAATGTTGCATCTGTAATAAACGCACTTAGATTGTTCAAAAACGTATTTTTCCGTCATTGATGTAATTTTATATTTTTTTTAATTGCATAAGACATCTTACCACAAAGAAAAATAATTGAGTTGGTAGTAAAACATGCCAAATCAAAACATCACATGTAATTTATAATATGCAAGCCGCTGCAGTTTTACTTTTGCGTTAACAACAAAACTATGATATAAACAAAGTTTAGAATAAACCGCTATACAATACAAATTCATCTCCGGATGAACAGACAACGGAATGTTGAACATTGAACGACATCACCGCCACGCAACGGCCAGGTATACCTGCGCCGAGCTAGGTAGATGATTCCTAGAATCAACCCTTGGTGGGAAATAACGGTGGAAATAGCACGACACAGCTGTTTATACTCTCCTCTCCGGGATCCATGCTAACTGGCGCGGTCTGTAGTTAGACCTGACGAACAACTTTGCTTCTTAAAGATCTCATCAACAAAAATAAAATGTTTCCTTTTAAATTATAATAAAGTTTTTAGTTTAACCAGTTGAATGTTGTACGGTAAAACTGCATTTCGTATGTATACAATGCAATCTAGTGGGAAACCCTGATACAAGGATTTGCAGACCGACAATCTGGCCAGGCTTAAGGAAGAGTTGTGAATAGAAACTGCACAAATAAGCTCCGGTCCCGAACCTCCTCAACTGCTACCTTTCAAACTCACCACAAAACAAGCCTTTACTTATTCAAATCCAACTTAGAAAGGGTAAAAAGGGTAATTAAAACAGGAAGTTCGGTATAATAAATGTATTATTTTTCTTGTATTAAGCAACAGAGGTATCATCGTATCGAAATACTAATAATAATATATTTTGTTCTGACAGTACCACTCATTACTCACTTTAGTGCTGTTTGTATATAAAATTATACTTCTGAAGCGTGACTAGCATAACTTGTCGGAACAATACTACAGTGTGACCTTTCAGAAATTGTCGGAATAGTTCAGGTCCCCATTCAGTTTTTCCAAAGGATCAGCTGAGCTTGGCTCCGTCGTCGGTAGTCCAAATCGCATCTGAGTAGGTTTTCACTTGTGACAGCGACTTGGGTTATTGAATATCTTAAGGCAAAATATGGAGTTCTCTGTCCTAACAACTGCTTGCTGATGCAAAAGGCAATCGTCATAAGATATAAATCAAACGAACGAACTATTTATTGCAACAATTATTTACAGTGTATTTCAATCGTCAAGTAATAAGGTTAAGTCAAGAAAACTTCCCGTTCACTTCAAACAAAGCACGCTTGTATACTGTGTACATAGCCTACAATGTACGCTAAGTACATAGAAAATATTCAATCAACGTACATGAAGAAATACTTTTCTTCATTGATTTGAATTTTTCCTCCGCAGTACTATAGTCATGGTGAGAATAAATTTGATCAGATAAATGTGTGTAAAAAACTTGTCTACGCTGTGGTGTACTTCTTAAGCAGCTTTTTGGCGATGTTTAAATGCCTTTGAGATATGAGTACTTTTGATAAAATTTGGTAGCCTATTGACAAAATAAACACCGAACGCTAGGATACCATAGTTTTACAGCTGTGCAAATTTGTTTTAGCGTATCTTGCAGAATATGTTTTATCTTAAACATTTTAATAGTATTAATAACGTTATTCTTCCATTGTGAAACAGTACTCGTTATAGGAATCAGTTTTAAGTGTAGTATTGGAGACGCTCTATAGGAAAGCTGACTAACAGCGGTTCTATACAACATATTTTGTTCAACTTTAAAAGTAAGAATATTAGTTTCACTCGTCCACGTATCATGCATTTGGTTTGAGTTTTTCTATTATAAAAGTGGCCTGAACGTAACATACATTATAGCGTCGCAGCGTGGACGCCTGGCTATGATGCATCTTCAAACATGTCTTTATTTATTTGTTTACAACCAGCTGACACCTCAATTACACAACACTACTAACACGCACTATATGAATCACTTACGATAAATGTGTGTTTTGTTTAATGAAACATAATGTTATTTATATAGTCTAAGACTTGTAACTATAGGCATGTTAAGGTAAAAGAAAGAAAGAAACGGACTTTTCCTGCCACTTCCGGAGAAAAACTACTCCTAACGTTTCGGGTAGTTAAAACCTCCACCCGTATTCAGAGACTACACTAATCTAGGAACTAAATTTAATTAATTTTAACTTAAAAAATCTAACCTAAGACTATTCCAACCAATATTTAAAAATACCGCTATACCATAAAAATTGATAGCTTGTCTTGTATTGGGCATATACGAGTATTGTGACAAGATACTACTGAGGACACGGATTCGATTAACTAATGACTAAAACTGACGAAACCACATGGTTTGTAATGATAAAACCACAGAATTATGGTGATGTATTGCATAAGACAACAATGTAGTTAGTTATCCTTACCTGAGTTTGGTTGATCGTATATTGTTGATTTTTTAAATACGTACGTTATTACTCATTTTCAAAACACAAAACACGATTTTTAGGGTAAATTATCCCCCACCCCGTTATTGGAAATTCGCTAGGATTCACGGTAGTGCTTGTTAAACCTTTGTTTTGTTAATTAAGACGAGAATTGTGGCCTCTATACATTGGTGAATTCATAGCCTTGGACGCTCTATAATTTGGGAGTGAGACCATTGGAAATTCCATTGTATCACGTCAAGTAATATAAACACTCTGGCAACTGCTTGTATTTTTGCTAAGCAGGGTAAAACGCTGTCGTAGTGTATAAGGAGTCAGAGAAAGATACTGGACAGATAAACTTAATGAAAATTAAACTGAAGCCTTGAATTGTTAAGCTTTTGTTGACAAATAAACTTTATTGGTTATGCAGAGGGCAAAAAACTCACAGGTGTGCATTTCAGTTCAATAAACTGACAGTGGGGAGCTTAAAAATACACAAAGTTGTTTGGCCAGAGTTCAAATCCGTCTCTGTTTATTTGTCAGGGAAACAATATCGAGTCAGCTGTCGCTAATCCTGAAGTGTGGTTAAAACTCGGCAGTTGGATCCGGGCAAATTCAACAATGGCAACTTTGCGTAGCGAGTTTCGGTTCATAGAGCTGCCGCTGATAGGTGTTGTTCCAGAGATTATTTATTATTATGGCGAACAATGAAAGCCAATATCATACCTATAATAAATAGTTTTAAGAATGAATTCTAAGTAGAAGTTTAAATAATCTTAAAATTATTTTGAGGTAGAAAACTTCCTGTCAGGTTATGCTGGAAAGCCGCGTCTACTGAAAATGGAACGGATTTCGTTTATTCCTCATCTTTGTGTCTTACCAGCATCGGCGTGCACAGCGGTCGCAACCTGGCGTCAATTCATGGCAATACCGGCTTTCAGAATCAAGTGCTAAGCAGCCCGAACCGCATTTGAAATCTGAATTGGCATTATAACGAGAATCCTGTAAATTTAATGGTGTCCGGATTCCGGAATAAAACAGCCATCAGTGAACGTTTTTCACTCGAACATTCAACATTGAACTGAAAAAAGCCATGCCTGCGTCTTAGAAGCGTTGCCGACGAATCCACATTCAACGTTTTGAAGTTTAATCTGCCAGGACCTTTAACCTCGAAGTTTCCCTGGCGAATGAGGGGAACTTTGACGCATGGCGGTGCTGGTCCGTGCGCGAGAGCTCCGGTAGTCAACCTGATGAACGTCGTCTTTAAAATCCCCGAATAACGGTTTTGCTGATTCTATCTATGAATTACTTCCATGGCGTTACAAATGATATCTCTCCTGAAAGTCCCCGAATTAGCAGGCTGATGTATTGCCCGAAGATACGATGATTCACACGGCTATGCGTTGTTTAGGCGTTGAACATATCGGTGACCGACATTTGTTTTAGGCACCCGAAAGATGGTACAGTCTGTTCGGTTGTTTGTAATGAACTGACCCCAGTCGGCAAAATGCGGAATCTGGCTTCCGGAACATATGCTTACCGGGAATAAACATAGCATCCGCATTGAAAATGAGTGGATACATCCACTTCCAAATCCCAGTGGATTGAATCAAGCCCCGAGCTTAAGTGGCGAGTGGATAATAATCACTTTATTCTATTCAGGCCCAAACATTGAAACGCAGAAGGTTTCTGGGTAGAATAAGCGTAAAATAGAGGTTCTTAGACCAGTAATAATTTACAGGAAATTTGAAGCCACCTTATCGAAATGCCCAGTGGCTGAGCGAAATAATTTGTTTATGGGCATTGAAATTATATAACCAAAACTGAGCCTTCATGAAACCAGGTCTGAAGTGATGGCGACTGAGAATAAGGGAATTATTCTCATTAATGTAACATGCCCAACTGAACTCTAGAGCAATATTTTTGCACCTTGCCCATCCGACCGGATTAGCTGGCAAATATTACCCATTCAGCCTGTTCGGATTTTCAGAAAAAAATGAGATTCTTAATCTGTTCAACCTGATATTAATGCCAGCGTGAATATTCGGGTTGACAGGGATGCTCAGCTCGAGTGCGAACATGGTTCCAGAGCCACCGGATCACCTCTGGCGCGTAAGAATCAACAGAAAATGGTTCTCCCCAAAGTTCCGCGACGTTATCACTGATCTGATATCGCGAATGGGGAATGGCGGTATTGCGCATTTAAACTCGACGGTTTTTGGCCTTCGGCACAGGTTGCCATTCCATCGCAACCTCAGTCGCACGACCCACCGCTTGTTCGATATTCCAGCAAAATGTTTTTCTGAAAATCCGGTCGGCAATTGAGCGCGTTGCGTCTCAAGGCGGCTGATATGTTAGCGCCCCAGCGAACTTTGTTTCACGACTTCCTGAGGTCCGGCAAAATTGCGGCCTAAATGAAACAGCACTTTCTTCAAATTGAGGCATATTAAATTAATGAAACGAATTTCTATACAGTGACCACGCGTTAATTCAATTGACTGGCAAAACCATCCCATGACGCTAAAAGGACGGAATTTCGACAGCCCGACACGGCGCATCTTGTGGTTGAAGTGTTTCGCGACCGAAAGTTTGTTCTCCTGGCAGCTTAGCGGAAACTAATTTGCAATCCACGTTTCATACCCGCTTAGCACCACCTGTTAGCACGGTTCAAATGCGACAGTGCGCATCCTGAGCTTTAGGAGGCACTGAACCCCCGCCAGCTGATAAGCGAGCCGCGAACCGTTTATCTGGCGTGAATTTCGCACGTGAACAGCGGAAATTTTACGTAAAATTGTTGAGGGACCGAAACCCATACCGGAAGTTTTCTACTCAGCGTAACGAGTACCAAACGGAGGATCTGTAGATTTTGGTGCTTTGAAAGAAGGTTCGATGAATGAGCGTGAAGAATGAAGAAAAGAAGCCCTGTTCATCCTGGCCTGTGTTTGATGAATTGCTTTTATTTTCTGTTCTTATGTCTTACAAGGAAAACGGGTTTCAATGAAATATTTATAATTATTCAAGAGCTTTGAATTTATGTAGCATTGAATGAATTTTAGGCACTATACTTATTTATAAGATTTAGCAAGTCCTCACAAAATGAGTTCTAATGAACTAGCTGCCTTAACCTGCTTAGAATGCATGTTAATTCAATAAAGTTTTAGTAATCCTTTCCTGAGCAGGAGGTTTGCCTGCTTGACTCCTTTACAGTGAGATGTTGTTCACAAGATCCCAGCCAGATCCCAAAAGCTCTGGTGAGTCTTTTTGGTGGCAAGCCAGCCTGCCAGCACCCAGTTGTTAGCTTGGCCCAGTAGGTAGAACTGAATGATGGAGGCAAAATTTTTAACTGAGGCAAAAAGTCCTTGAGCACTTGGCAAAGTTCTGAGTCTCCTTCCCCTGCTTTTACCTAGACAGCCAAGATTCTGACCCCTCACTGTCCTGGGCAAGGAGTGGCACAAGCTCTGCATGTTCTTTGCAGGAAGTTAGCCTCTAAAGATCTCCTGCCTGTCTCAGCCCTCTAGTTGTTACCTTTTGTTTGTTCTTAGTGAAGGAATTGACAGAAGTCTAAAAGCTCCTAATGTCTGACCCACATTTTGAGTGTTAAAGCCACCATGAAGCTCTTATGGCTCCAAATGTATTCTCTAGTGGGTCTTGGTTAACATTTCTTGGGACCAGGTAGCTTACTTTAGTATTCCCATTGTTGACCTCACTGACAGCACCCCACAATCGCCTCATGCCTTCAATTGTCATTATCAAACCATCTTGAGACGGGGGTCTCTGGATCCTTTGATTTTTTCTTGAGGAATCAAACTCCAATCCCTCGATTATCTTCTCAGCTTTTTCCCAGAACTCCCAGTGAGGGCTGTCAGCAGTAAGGCGATTTCTCAGAGTCTTAGGATCTGCAGTACGGCCACCATTAAGGGAATCAAATGTCTGGTCCATGAACTCAACGAAGTGGCTGGTTGCCGCTGCACTTGGTTCTGTCCACCCTGTCCAAAACATATGAAAATTTTTACAATACTCAATAAAATAACAAGTAATTTGACCACAAGGTTGATTGTGAATGGCCTGAAGGGTAACTATATATAAATGTGGGTGAAATATGGCTGGTGTTGTGGTGGGCTGCAGTATGATATGCGTCTGCAAAATGTGTTCAAAATTTACCCAGAGGTCTAGCTCTTAAAAGTTACATTGGAGTCTCGTGAGCGGGATCTCGGAACAGTTGAGCGTTCTCAAGTTTAGCTTTGTGCAATACAATAGTAGTCAAATGCATTGATTTACATACATAGATATATAAAGTCAATGGTCAAATGCATATATTTTTTATTCTACATACAGGTTTTTAAATAACTGAGTCTTTAATAAAGATTTAATTCAATTGAAGTAGAACTTAGTAAGTAATATACGTATAGCGATCAGAGCGATTGGACCCATCCTGCCGTCCAATTTGACTATTGGCTCTGGGAAACTTTGATCACATTCTGCGGACGTATATCATATTGCAGCCTTGTGGTGTATCTATTGCGTAACTGGTAAGACCGATTGACGTGCAAGATATGGATTAGATTAGGCCTTTCCAAACCTCAAGTTCAGATTGTTGTATGTATTCAAAACCTGAGAAGACAGATACCTCTAAAAGATATATAAATATAGATCAAACATTTAACTAGTGAAAGCCATCTTTAACCCTATATCCGTCAATCAACTCATATGGTCATATGGACTATAATTGGCTTTTTACAATGTCAAAAAGTCAATGTGGGCTGATTTCTGAAAGCTCTCTCTCTCTCTGTGAGAATATCAGGATCAATATTTAATGGGACATAAGCCTTATTTTATAACATCTAACGGCAAGGCATCAATACTGACTTTGTTTTTGAAAACATAAGTTACCTGTCTTGTGGTTTCAACAAGCAAAGAGAACAGACTGATTGTATATGCATATTTTTCTTTAAAGTCTTGTGTTATAGATTTTCAAATGTCAATCAACCTAGTGGAGTCAGCCTGTGCGTTTGTTTTTTGTTTTAATTAGTTTATTGGTTTAGAAATATTTAAGAACCTATTCGAATAATTGTACTAGATTACATGTACTTTACTTGTAGATTACATAAATTATATTTTATAATCTGAAGAAATCAATACCTGATAGGCTGATGTAAAAAATATACATATCTACCCACTCTTTTACTACGTAACGTAAAACAATACATACCACACGCAACATCTTTGTTTATTGATGCAGCTACGCTGTGGCTCAATACTTGGGAAGCCAACTTGACTTTAAGTTTTGCACGTCCTTTTGGGTCCATATGCCGATCAATAAGTTTCCATAGCCACCTGAAATAAACCAATCAGAGTGAAGTTAGTAAATAACAAAATCTTTCTCATGATAATACAGATACAGCTTGGTACATATGACATATTTTGATCCATTCAATAGGAGTTAAAACATTTAATTTATATAGCATCATTCAACACTCTTTTTATCCAGCCAATTTCATCGGAGAATTCCAATGGGAAATAGTGTATAACACTTTTATCACAAAATGTATTTACCTGCTAAGTAAACTATTTCGATTCACCTGTTAAATTATTTAAAGATGTATTATATTTTCATGTTTTATTGTAACTCATAAGCCTTAGCAACAGGTTCTTATTTTAAATTGATATTTGTATATATATTATAAATTTTTAAAATACCAAAAGGTTATATATAAATAGAAAAATAACTCACAGTTGCAATCTACATTTGGAAATATTTCGGCTTCGCCATTATCAAACCAATACGTAAACGAAGCGGAAATATTATCAAATTTAGATTGCAACTGTGAGTTATTTTTCAATTTACATTTGTATATATTTTATTTATAACTCAATTTATTATACAAACCTGAAATGTTTGGAGAGTTTATCTTTCTCGTAGGTATCTAAGATATCCTTCCATCGAGCAGTTCCTTTCATTTCCTCCCCATTGAGTGTCATGAATGTGAGATGGCAATCATGGAGTATGAGTTGATTTCTAATGCACTTTATGAGGTGAGGTGGATCAAAGATTGTGATTATGGTTTGGCCATCAAAATTAAACTGAGGATTGGATTTTGTTGACCCCAGAAGTCGTAAAGCCTTTCTTTGGTTGGTCCCCATATCACAAACAGTGGCCATGACACGGAGACCAGCCTGTTTACATTCAAGCAGAACAGACTTCATGAGGTCCACCAGTATCTCAGCAGTAATCCCACTACTGGAAAAGTAGTAAGCAATTGGTTGCTTCCACCTTTTCAATAGTCCCACAACCATGAAGACCATAGCTTGAGTAGCAACTTTGTCAGTTCGACCACGATCTCCATAGTCTTCAACTCCAACGATTCGATCAGTTGAAGGATTGTATGATAAGTGTTCACGTATCGCCATCTCATCAAAGAGCAAAACACACATTTTGTCACAGTCCTCCAACTTACCTACCGTTGAAGCTAATGTGGTAAAAATTTCCTGATTGATACCAGCTGCAAAATTTACTCCACTGAGAAGTGAATTTAACGTCTTCTTTGTTGGAAGAGTAAACATGCAACGCATGAAGCGATACGCTTTCGGACTTTTCTTGTACATTGCCAAAGCCAACAATTTTTCCTCCATGGTCCACCTCCTACCTTTTGGCTTCTTTGATGAGCAACGTAATTGAGAAGCCAAAAATGTAGCTGAGGCGCGAGATATTTGATGACTTAGTCTTATTTTATTACAAAATTCGTTAGGGTTTAGTTCTGAAATTTGCCTAACTGACAACTGTTTTTTCAAATTAAAATGCTTTTTTTTCAATGTTTTCAAAATTCTCTCTTTACTTTTGGCATATTCATACAAGTATTGTTTTCTAGGTGAGGCTGTGAGCTGACATTTTCGGGTCATTTTGATAGCTGCCAGTGTCAAAAATTTACTTTTTGAGGTAAAGTTTCGCTTTGAGCTTCTATTTACAACTCGACTGTCACAGCCCTTGACATTCGAGTTGTGTAAACTCTCTAAGCTTCCCTTTACTTCAAAGGAGTTGTCTTTCTTACTTTGCTCATAAAAGTTGTCAAAAGGAAGAATGATATCAGGCTCTGTGCGAAATATGGAATTGTTTGATGTGAATGATTGGGTAGTGGGAATGGAATCGGAGTCATTGGGTGGGCTGGAAGGGGGGCTTGTATGAGAGGGGCTTGTGGAAGAGGGGTTTATAGAAGGACAGCTCTGCCTGAGGAGTTTCTTACACGATTTAGTTTGGAAATCTTCCATTTTAAAGTGTCTCGAACAAACATATTTGTGGTTGTTTATGTTTTGAGAAGAACAACCTTCCAACATGGGATTTGCACAAAATTCTATCCATTTTGATTGGCTAAAATAAAAAAAAACATAGTCAATTAGTATTGCATTTATCCAGTATTGCATAGGCTAATTTGCCACTCACAAACTGTTAAGTGGCCAAAACACAGGGTAACTTGTGTTGTACATTTTTCAATGTTTCAGACTCAAACTTTGAAATTAGAAAAATATAACATGGCAATTAGTTTGTAACTGTGTATTCTCAATTATAATACAATATCCATGAACCTATCTAAACCAAAGTAAAATTAACATATTAAAAGACACACTACCAAAGTAGATGCAATCTAATGGTTCTAAACGGTTACCACACATGCAATTAACTACTTACTGTAATCATAATAGGTCTATTCATCTTTGATTAGTATTTTGAACTAAAGAGTTTTTTATTCTAATTTTAATAATTTATTTCAAGCTGTAAGTTTAACATTGGTACAGATTTCTCCAGTCTCATAAAAAAGTTACGGTGGTTCCTGGGATTTCTTATATGAAGATAAAGAAACTGGCAAGATAAAGATAAATTCCTCAGCTATGTTTCCCAAACAATTTTCATTATTTTTTTCAGTTATGTAAGGCTAGGTTCCTTGAATGCTTTTAAGCAGGGATGTCCATCCACTGGTGGCTACATTAAGAAATGCCTTGGATAAATTGATGATTATCTTGTCAGGAAAAACCTCGGCTGGTTAAGTAGTAAATTATAATCTGTGAATAAAGGCGTTTTGTTTTTTTTAAGTAAGTATATTTTACTTATAGGCTAGTTTAAACAGTATCATTGTATCATTCTTTTGTTCAAATTTATTTAATACAAAGTTATTTATTTATTTGTCATAGGGGCCTAAACAGTTTTGTTTCATTGTATACAGGTTAAGTATAAGAGAGGACTTTCTAGTTTAATTTTAAAAATTTGCTTAATAGACTTTTAGAAAGTTATAGAATGTATTGTATATTTAATTAGCTATTTTTGGAATTTAATTTCATCAGAGACTTAAGGTCTAAGAAAATGTACCAAGGGAGAGTTTTAAGAAGGGTGTTTTAGACCTTGAAAGTCAAAGTAAAGATAGATCAGTTAGGCCTACTTGGGCTTGCAAATCATATATTTGTTGAACGATAATATCTTTGTGGTATCAGCAATAAATAAACTTGCTGAAAATCTGCACAAAACTTAGCAAACAAACCTTGTACCTTTCAATGATGTAACTATGCTGACCTTAGTAAGTTTTTAATCATCCAGATTTTGTCCTTCAAAATCAATTTCGGAATTGAAACTTCATCTTCAGTTGGGACTTGGAAAACCAATACATACATACTGTAAAATCCATCCATCGGATGTTGTCTTGAAATAAATAAGTCACACACGCATACAGTACGAAGGACACAGACACACATGAGTTTACACTGGGCTGAGACTAGAAATATTCACAGTCCAGTTCTGGTATTGTACTTTTTAACCTCAACTTCAACCAAACCACACGAAATCAGTATTTGGAAAAAGTATACGCTATGTTAAGAGCTGTTACGATATGTAGGACTACTAAATATATGTGAGTTGTGACTTTAATGGAATAAATTAATTGAATTTCACTATAACTGAGTTTGAAAATAAAATAGCTGCTAGCTTAAATCTATTTTGAAGAAAACATTTTTATGACTAGCCTAGGCCTATCTGGCAATAGCATCCCTACTGGATCTAATATCTTAAGCTAAGTGCTAACATCATGTGAGTTGCCCTATAATATGTTATTGACTATAGACAAGTATGTCAATCATGCTTACCTTGATAAATTTCGGGGAAAATTAAAATAACAGACTGTATTTACAGACTGAGTAGAACTTGGCTTATTTAAAGCTGCGCTATTACAACAATTCAAAACTGAACACCATTTAGTTGTATCCATGTTAACACAACTCATTAAATAAATGTCAAAGTCAAATGAAGTCACGTTATGATAAATAACAAAAATTCAAATAAAAAGATTAAACGAATTCATGTTAATATTTAAGTAATGACGAGGACTGAAGAAATAAACAATAGTTTGAATTAAATTGAAACTACCGCCATGACAGTGTTCTTTGTATTAATAACTATCGTTCAGTGAACCAATCAGAAACGCTTAAGAGAGCAATACTGGACAGATAACTTTGAATGTGCACTGAGAACTGAATGAGCTTTTTTTCTAAACTTTCTTTTGTTATGCGAGGGCTAAAACTCACACGCATTCAGTTCATTAAAGATAACCGTGCACAAGTTGGTCAGATCAAAGTTTGTTTATTTGTATTTGCATATCGAGTTGCTGTCGCTGTCTGAATGTGGTTAAAACTCGGCAGTTGGATTGGTCTCCCATTCGACAATTTAAACTTTGCGCCATGCAAGGTTTTATGGAGTTCATCTGAGTATAGAAACTGATGATAGTGTTTTAATTCCAGATTGATTGATTAAATTATTTTTAAGCGTAACAATGAAAAGCCAATATCATACTTATATAAATAAACTAAGAATTACAGAAGAGGAAATTAAATAATCTTAGAATAATTTTTGAGTTTAAAATTATTTTTGTACAGAAGACTAATTGTATGTTTCAACCG
>CM032060.1:35839465-35874542 GCA_018831715.1 Matsumurasca onukii | reverse complement strand
TTCAAGACATGGCGGCACAATTGTAGCTGCGACAGCGCACTAGTCAGTGAACCATTCACAACACATGTCATTCACCCGACCATACACGCCTAATATCCGGGAGGTAGTAGTCAGAGGACGTCACTGATGGTAAGCGCGCGTGCCTTTTCATACTTGACAAATTGAGGGTATTTTAAGAAACATACGGGATGGTAGTTCAGTGTGATAGATGTTTTGATGGATGGTAAGGTGTATTCTTGAACACACTTATGGCCAGTTTCTTAACGTGTCATTATTAATAGTCCAATGACCAATGGCAACGACCTTGCTTTGTACCAAGTACAAACGGCTTAATCTTCCGGACGAGGAATGACTATCGTAAAACCTGTGGAGCCGAAGCAGTTGAAACCGTTTTTGAACAAAGCGTGCAAGATATACACTGAGCTCAGACGTCCTGATTCACAACAGTACGTCTATTGTTCTAATTTACCATTGAACTAATTTTTAAAACCTAATAAACAAATAGACTAATAAAATATGAACGTAATTATGACTTGGCTTGTAAACTTAAACCACCTTTTGGATAAATATTTGAAATGTGTTGCTTTTATGTACTTAATTAGTGTATTTTGAATAGTACGAGTACTTAATAATGAAATAATGCATAGTCGAAAAATAATGCGACCTAGTCAGTAGCCTATTCTGTTAAATTTCTGGTTTCGCCTAAGAGCTGAACAGCTGCTACTTTATAACATAATGGCTCAATCTCAAGAGCCTCAATTGTTTATACCCTTATTCTCGCCTCGCATCTTTTCATTCATGATCACTCTTCCACTTACAAAGCGTAGGAACTAGCAGTTGCATCACAGAAGTTACACAATCATATTTTAGGTAAAACAGTAAATACATATCTTCTATCAGAAACCAGACATCAAACATACAAGCTATTTTGTTATATGAGATTCTCACAGCATTTGATTAAAATATTAATAAAAAAGAGGTTACAATATTTTAAACTACATTATAGTACCAGCATATTGAATGTACAATGTTTGCTGATAAGACCACACAAGGCCCATGAGCGACTGCGCCATAGCGCTGGAGACTCGATGGCTCCTTGTCAAAATGCCCGAGTTCCTGAACATCTTCCAGTTCGGAGACACATGAAGCATCCGAGAATTTCACGGAATCAAAGAGCAACATAAACTTTCTGATACATGTTCTACTCAAAGAATGAAATATAGATAAAAAAGTGATTTTCGTTAAAAAAGGAGGTAAAGTCCGATTTTATTAAAATTTGAAATGTGTTTTCCTTTTATGATATGTAGTATAACTTCCAGTAAATAGCCCGTAAATCTGAGGCCGAAGGTAACACTAGTCATAATAGAAGATAAAAATATGAGGCCGAAGTGAGGGTGTGAGGGAGCAAACTAGAGAGACAAATTGCAAAGGAAATAATTCGATTCACTCATGCCAGCGGCATCTCTTTAGCGCTTAGCTGCGTGTAGGCCTGGTTTATACATTCATCCACTGACATAATTATGCTATAGAGAGCTGGAAATACGTTACAAGATACAACACCAAAATTCAACGTTAACCATTTCAAAAATTCAAAAATTATCAGTTGGCTAGCTCTATTCGCACCTCCACCAAATGGAGGAGTAGCACATTAAAAACAGAAAATTTCTTACCCCTACAGACTTACTGAGTCCATAGACAAACACTTCGAAGTGACTAAAAATTCAAACGTCCCTATCAACTACAGTCGTCGGACTTACAGACGCCCAAAGGAACGAAGATTCTTTTTTCACAAAATTTGAGCAATTGTCCGACCGACCAAAAATGGTCACCAGTTTGTCATAATGGGTGACTTCAACATCGACGTCTTAGGATGGACAGCCCAGTGACAAACTGTTTGCCGACTTGTTAAAGTCGTTTGCCTGTTTGTCGGTAGCCGCCACTGATCACCAGCAACTGCCATAGACAACATTGTTACTAACCTCACGCCAAGGGTGACTGTGATCAACACAGCAATTTCGATCACTATGGCCAGCAGATCACTATTGGGTATGAGACCACGGGATCCACTCATCGCAAAACAGGTTATATCATTGGGCCCACAAAATGTGCTCAAACCAATTGCTTTTGCAAGAGGAATGGAGTTTTTCTAAACTTTAGAGATCCTGTAGAACAACAGTTTCAAGTTCGAACAAACCTTTAAATTTCACTCTCGACGTGAGCTGTCCTCAAAGAAAAGCAACAAAAAAGCGAGAAATCATCAACCGTGCAAATGGATTACCAGACTGGTATTCTAATTTCGAGAGAAAGATTATTGTTTACTCCGGAAATTAAAAAAAGCACACAACAAATGTAGAGGAATTGTTCTTCCAAAATTATAGACGCATTCCATAGAAGGGTCATCAAAGCTGCAGCTTTGATGCTCCAAAAGGCACTGCGTCAAAAACGTACTAAAAAAAAAAAAAAAACCGCTTGGGCCATAATAAACAATAAAACCAACAGACAGACAAACAAATCAAACTCAACACAGACTGTGAACAACTTCAACGATCCCTAGGGTCCTGAGGAATTCAACACATTTTTTTCTCGGTCGAAGATCAAGGCCTTAGTTCGGCCAAGATCCAGCCTGCTCTCCCATTAATACCGAGTCCTACAGCCTCAATGGCTCTGACTCCGTCACAGAGAGGAAATTCGCTACGGTGATAAGAAATCTCTCTTCAAAAAAAACAAACGATTCAGTCATGTTTCAACGTGGCTTATCAAACAGTGCTCAAAGATTTGTTGAAGCCACTTGAACACTTGATCAATCTCTTTTCACTGTGAACAAAGTTCCTCCTCTCTCAAAATCGCAAAAGTCAATGTAATTTCAAAAGGGCGACCTGTTTTCAACACAAAATTACCGCCCGATTTCAATATTACCAGCCTTCAGTACTTTGAGAAGGTAAGCTTTAATCAGAATCGCGAATTTTTCTAGAAAAAACACAACTACTATCATCAAACCAATTTGGGTTTCAAAGTGAAAAATCCACAATTGACGCAGTCATTCGCTTAGTCGAGATGATAGTAGAAGTTATCGAAAGTCGAGAAACTACACTCAGTGTATTCCTCGACTTATCAAAGCTTTTTTGACTGTGTTGATCATGTCATCCTTGTTCAAAAAAAATCCGAATATTACGGATACGAGTGATGCCACCGTGGCTTGAATCGTACCTAGTAATAGATCACAATTCGTAGAATATCTGATGTTAAATCGGGGAGAGCATGAACCATGGGGTCCACAAGGCTCCATACTAGCCCGCTTCTCTTTCTGATTTATGTCAACGACGTTGGCTCATCGGTACATAACGGACAACTTGTCCAGTATGCAGATGACACGACTTCGTTTCAAAGCATCTTCAAACCAACAATTGAAATGATTCTATTATACTCAACAAAGCAATTCACATTTCAACGAGCTCAATCTAAAAAACAAATCAACAAAATCAACATTATCAAATTTTGTCCGCGACAGACGTCTCAGATATTAGTCCAACATAATGGTAGACATACTGAGATCGAAGAGGTTCTCTCAACAAAATTTCTTGGGGTACACCTCGACCGAGGTTTGACCCGGGAAAATCATGTGACAGTGCTCCTGCCAGCCTCATATGTTTTAGGAAATTGTCCGAATACTGCCCAATTCAGGTACGATGACGGCGTATTACGGAGTAATCTACCCACACCTTTCCTACGGATTGGCTTTCGGGGTGGATGCTCAAAATCAAGTTTTAACAGAGTTTATTCTGCAAAAAAAGCAGTCCGAACCATTGCAAAATTACAATGGAGAGAGTCGTGCAGCCAGCATTCAAAAAAATTTGAAATTAACTACCTGCCTCTATTTTTGGAAACTTGTCTTTTTTTTTTCAAATCTATGCGGTCTCGTAAGAGAATGTGACATTCACTCTTATGAAACTAGAGGAGAACTGAACTGAGACACAGAACGGCAGTTCATGAACGTTTACCTTCTCAGGTAGGAGTTCAACTAGTCAACAGGTTGCCACAATTAAAAGTGCCCCAGAGCTTAAGGCTTTAAAAACTCGTTTGAAAAAAGTTTTGACCGCCGAAGCATTTTACAACACAGACGAGTTTATGGCACATGACTGGAAAACACTAACTGACTACTGGATTGTAGTGGTATAATTCGAATGAATGAGAGAGAGAATGTCGAAATGTATGTTTGATTGATTGATGGTAGAATGAATGGCAATTTTAGCTTTTCAAAATTTGACGTTTGTATAACATGCCATTGTTAACACAATAAAATAAACTGGTATTTATTTATTTATAACAGGATTATTAAATGTGTAGTTGTTTAGATGGTTCTGCGTTATCTAACAAAACAAGTTTATATGTTATGAAGATGATTTAGTGGATTAAGTAGAGATTTAGTGATGAAGAAATTTCCAAAAAGATAACAGAAGTCCAATCGAAAGTCCAATTATTCGAATCGCGTTTCAGTGTGGTTCCTCAAGAAGTGCTCAAACCACTTGATTAATCTATTTCAATTCTTCCATCTACAGCAAAGCTTTTAAAAGAGTTTTCTATTTCAGGCTGTAAATTTAGGATTGCAAATTTCATGAACAAGCACAATCGGCTATCAAAATACCAACCTGATCTTGAAGTGGTAAATCGACAATAGACGCATTTGTATGACTGGTGGCATGATAGTATAGAAGCAGAAATTTGGGAAAGTACACTCAGTATTTATATTTATTTATCAAAAGCATTTTGCTGTGTTGATCACGCACTTTGATACAACTCCACTGTTACGGATACGAGGAGTGCCGTTCCAGTGATTCAGTGAGTCAGTTCGTAGGGATTCCTGACGGCCGGAAGAAGAAAAAACACTCAGCTATAGTGTCCCTTAGGCGCGATACTCAGTCCTCTGCTCTTTCTGATATACGTTGCCGACGTTGGCTTATCAGAGAGTAACCCATGGTCGACTTCTCCAATGTCCTGTACGCTGACGACACGACTCTCTTTTCATTCAAATTCAATCGAGGAACCAGAAATGTTAACTTTATAGAGTTTAACAATTCAATATTTTAATGAGCTCAACCTCAAACCGATACAGCAAAACCTCTTTATTTCACCCTCCTTTGTGACCAACGGACTAAGATCATAGTCCTATCATCTTGATGAGACTGAGATCTTAAAAGTCTATGTATTTCATTACTTGTAATCTAACTTAAGTGGCTGACTTGGGATTCCTGTACGTAGACAGTGTTTGCTCCAATGTACCCTCATGCTCCAACCTGCTGAGGACGTTCTGGGACAACTTTCAACATATTTCCCAACTTAGGTACTGATGACGTCATATCATGGAGGGATTTACGTATACCTTTCTTTGCACTAGCCGTGAGGGGCATGAATACAAACATTAGTTCTTCCAGAATGTTCACTCTTCAAAACAAACAGTCTTGGCAATCGCCACGCAGAACCTTTTTAAAAATTTGAAACATTCTAAACTTAACATTCTAGAGACCTGTTTTTGTTCCAAATCTAAATGTGATTCAAAAGAGAAAATAATATACAATCGCATGATACTCAAGGCAGCAGGAACTACCGGACTGACCCAGAGAGCGTTAGCCCTCACAGGCAGGATCACTTTGTTAACAAATTGCTAAATTCATTAAATTGCGCCCACGCTGAAGGCGTTCAAACCTCGTCTGAAAACTCGTCTATTGTTCTCCCTAATCTTTTACAGCATAGACAAGTTATTGCACCGTTGAGAAACCCGAACCACAGAAAACGGACTGACTAGGTTGCTTGAGTGAGATAATTCGAATGATCGGAGCTTAAGTCCGAATGAATAATGTACAAATGAATGAGTTGTTTATGCGGAGCCACTGGAGTGAATGTACAGTTTTAATTTCAGTTTTGAACACATCGATACAACCTGTAATGTTGTTTAATGGAATAAACTATTTATTTGTGTTGGGAAAGTTATTATTTCTTCTATAGAAAAAAATAAAACAAACATTTTTTAATATATTTTCAAAAGTGACTATCCCGTTACAGCCGAATCCCGCGCTTAGGTAGTTTAATTTTACAATTGTAAATCATTCCGTAAAATTTTTTTAAACTTCACTTCACATGACAAAATGTATCATACACCGGTGGTTTTCGAACACCTTCTTTAAATAAGCCAATTTCTTTTAGATTTTCTTTTCTGAAAGTTAAAGAAAACATCAGCCTATCACAGATTAAGTATATTAAATATACACAGCTAGGATAGATAGGGTAGTGAGCGTGTCAGGATGAGCGAATTCTTGAACAGTTAAGTTGATTATAAGATGAATATATTCGTGTAAATAGTATTTATAGGTAGAAAAAGCTTACTCATCGGCCAGCAGGCTAGGTATTACATACAGTACATGATATATGTCAGAATTATTTCTCTCGGCAAATTATTGACCTTTCTCTCAGCCTTTGTCCTCAAATGTCGGAAGGTTGTTACAACAATTACAAAAATTATAAATCACCATTTCACTTCATAAACTATAAACACAAAAATCCTATTTCACTATCATCGGTTGAAAGGTAAACCCCATCGGTAGGAAGTAGCAGGTAGTATAGGAGCCATCAAAGTATCAAATAGAAGGTGTTATTTTGTTTCAAATTATCAAATAAATTGTGTATATGATTCTCCGTTCTCTAGCAGTGTAGCAAAGAACTCTATTTTGACCCACTTCATAGTCCGCCTAGCGGTAGTTGCAAACAAAAAGTTGGTACCAGTAATCATGAATATTCTTCATGATTAATTAATATGTCGGCAAAGTGTGTTGGCTTATGGACAAATGATTTCTAATATATTGTCTTCCAAGCTCGTTTCATTCGTAATTTAAAAATATCAACTTTTGTCGCTTATTTCTCAGATTTGATCCACACTTATGAGGCACATTAGGATGAAACTGTGTTTACAGGTTGACGACTGATCGTGGACGGTACGGCGTCGCGGCTGTGCGGCAGGGCGAGGCTGCGGCGTGCGGCGGCAAACATTGGTTTGTGCGGAATGCGGGGATGGGCTCACCTGCCGACTCTGCGACCCGCTTTCAGCGCTTCTTCGGGTGACTCATTACTTGTGACGTCACCGGTGTGACTGTCACAAACTTCACTTACCTGGAATTATCTACGATTATTAACACTACCTATTTATAGCACTCTGGTTGAAATAAATAAAAGTAGAAACAAATCAAATCAATTTGCAACGTGTTTAACAAATTTTGTTAGGAAAAGAGAGTTAGTTATTCATGTCAACAGTCTTAGTAAAGGCCAGACCCGAAACCAAGAACGAACAACGATCCTGTCCCCGAGACGACATTTTGAGTAGTTTTTTACAACTTTATTATTTAAATATGAATATACGAGTGCAGTATGTATATATGTGTAAACCCTCCATATTTTAAATCTTAGTATAAATGTTTCTTTAACTTATATCTTTGTCAAGACTGACAGTTAATAATATCGGAATACTGCAAATCTCCTTTGGAGGGCGTGAACCAAAAGACGGATTTAAAAATAAGAAAATCATTCGATTTAGATGAAATTATAAATAAATATTAACTTTATCAATTTACCATATAAAAATCTGTTTAGTTGTTTCAAAACGCCGCAATTGCAAATGAATGGGCTGATTCAAATCAAATTGGAATGAATGTATCTTTTGTGATTAAAACTCCATGTATTAACATGTGCAGTGAAATAGCAAGTACATCTGATGTCGAAGATCGAAGCGAGGTTGTGTCAACAAAACTGCCTCATACCACGAACAGCTGAAGCCAAAGGCCGAAGCGAGGCTGTAAACGTAGCGAATCAAACTAACCGAAATAGTAAATTGAAAAAGAAACTCACTTCACTCACGTCAGTGGCTTTAGTACTTAGCGTGTCAGCCTGGCTTTATTTCCATAGTTTAAAACCCATTTTGCTTTGCTAGAAAATATATGTTTTGCTCCCACTGTTTATAATGTTAAAGACGGATTTGCTATGAAACGCACAGATAAAAGGTCTCTCGCTTTACATTTTACTTGTGAACCATTTATGATGAATAATGCAAGATTATGGTTTCGTGAATCGTGTTATGATTATTCTCGAAACAAAACATAATAAACACTGCAAAAGTAACGAAGACAAAATGTTTGGACCGAACCGGACTTGAACCCGGGTCTCTCGCTTGTCGGGCGATTTTGCAAGAGATTTTTATTCAAATTTCTTTCGTAATAAATTAGCTATTTAGCGTGTATGCGAATTAAAATGTTTTAACTTTAATGTCGGACTAGATCATTTATTTTAATTTTAAATCTATAATAAATGTCCGGCCACTAAATAACGTTTTGAGATGTTGTGTCAGCAGTTATTTTTGGTGAGATCTTGTCTAAATTATAGACTATTGTGGATATTTTGTTCAAATTCTTCAAAAATCCCCTCGGCGCGTACAGCTCTTTAAACGTCTGAAGTACTTCACGCGTAAAACTGTTTGCAACTGTGTTGGTGACACCAGTTTTATTTGTTTTTAACGATGAATTTTATTAAATTGCTAAGCATTAATAACTTATATTGAGCTAAATATTTTAAAATAAATTCACTATTTTCAATTTTCTCGCATCTATGCTTTACATTTCTTAGTACTGTAAATAAATAAAATTCCTTTTATTCAAGCGTTTCTCAGGATTACAACTGTTTTACAGAACAACTCGTCTAATAATTATTCTTAATGCAATGTATATAAACTTAACTAACCTAACATCAATCATTTACAAAACTAACACTATCTATACCTCACTCACTAAGACTGGCTTTTTTAAGTTGTTTCCTAAAATTATCTGAATTAAGTATATTTTTGAGTTTAATGGTCTGTACACAATAGACCATTGCATAAATACACGTTATACAAGGTGACCCAGAACCGTTCGATGCCGTGGGTACAGGTGTTTGGCAGTTCTATGAATATGGAAAGTATAATAAAATAACAACCAGGGGCTCCATCATAAAATATTATACTCATATTATAAATAAATGTTTTATTTCATAAAAAAATAGACATTTTATCAGAATATTTAAAAAAGTTATTATACTAAAGTTTTGTCTTTCACCGACATAAAAATCTTAGACATACTTAAAATTGCATCACTCATTCAATTACCACTCATTCGAATTGCTCCCCTCTGGCAGAAGTCGTTCTAACCAACTAAACGGTCTTCCATTGATGAGCCATAACCTCGTTATTGTCAGTAATCAATTAGGCCTACATGGAACTAATTATAATCAATATTACTAATACCGTTGGTGATAAATAACATTGTGTTTTAAATAAATCGACTAATCAAAAATATTAGTGAATAGTCATATTTGATTGTGAAACATGCCCTAGATCTAAAATAAATTAGGGTGGTGCTGCCGCTGGAATAAAGGGTGAAATGACTGGAAAATGTCAGTTGGCTGGAACTGTCTGAACTGGGGGTTTATCATCTAAATAGCAGGAATAATGGTAATAAATAATAATGAGTATATTTAGACTGTATATTCCATGGTTATAAGTAATATTTAAAATTTTAAGATGAAAAGACTAGTTTTCTAATGTTTAACTTTGTTTTCTTAAAACGTAAACTAACATGTTATTAATTGATATCACAGTCCCACACAACTGTCCAAACTAAAAGTGTAATAAACAGCGAAAAGTTAAATTGAAAATAGTAACTGATTATGAAGCCTTGAGCTCTCAAAAAAATAGTTGTGAATGTAACTAAATCACGTTTAGTTGTTCAATACATACCTGTGAATATAAGGTAGAAATTAAATAAATTCTAGACGGAGTGCACACAGATTAATATTAAGACTCTTCATTTGTCTGCAACATTGTGCAACGTAGTTTTTGCCACAATGAATTGCAAATCAGCTTTTAATTTCTTTAGCTAAACATAAACAAATTTAAAATGACTTTCCGCCCAAGAACATACATAATTGTTGGTAAATTATTTTACATACTTTTCGTCAATAATTGCTTTAATACAAAATCGGCAAACACTTGTTGCAATAAACTTGAGTCCCATTCTTGGTTTTGGTTTAGCAACACTTTGTTAAAATATATGCTGAAGCCTGCGCATGAATTCCAGACGGACGGAACCGTTATCATGTGTTCTCCATTCTCGTCTGCGTTCTGACGCCTTCACAGTGTCAAGGACTACTTACCTCACGTCACAGTAGCTGAAGAGCAGGTCTCTTATTCAGGCGCTTACTTCAAAGTACTGAGCAAAATTATTTTAATCAAACCAAAGGACTAACCCACTTTTACTTTAAAACCTTAAACTATACCGCGTCTATAGGCGGGAAGGCAAATTATTCGCGACACCTTGATCGAGTTTATATGGTGATTTATTGTGAAATAATATAAACACATAGCGGACACGTAGCCACAAGCGCTACGGTGAGTCATAGCGAATTTCAATAAAATAGAAAAGACTTTCATTTATCAATTTTAAACTATATGAAATTCTTGTATACCGTACACTATTAGTATTTGTTTACAGTTTATTTTTTATGAGGGGCCGTACAGAGCGGCCGCAGGTTCAACTCAGAGTACCGCTTATAACATGGAATAAAACTGCAAACTACGTTTTACGGTTTCAGGCAAGTTAATTAGATTAAATGTGAAAATGTTCTCTCGAGAAGCATAGATCTATTGATGCTGCTTCATAAAACCACTCAAAATTTGACTTTCGTCATCAAATTAATTCTGTACTTCTGAATTAAAACTGGATTTTTCCATAAGAAAATAGCACCAGAAATTCAGTACTTAAAATTCTATTTATAACCAAACTTATTTTTTCTTTTTGTTTATATGCAGCAGCGCTGATGACTCTATGCTTCCCGAAACACTTTCCACATTTTAGTTCATTAACCTACGTTAACACAGTTGCAAAATTTTCATGTTAAATTCCCTTCCCATTTGAACGCCGTTTGGGCTCTATCCGGCCCCTTCTTAAGATGTGCCTTATTTACTCTACGGTTTGTATACTAAACAAACAACCGCTGTTAATTTTAACAAACTGTTGTATTTGTTTAAAAACATAGCTCATTAGCCATTAAAATAAAACTGTTTTCATTTAACTGTTTTAAATTAGACGAAACTGTAGTCATACATACACTAGGGGCAGTTTTTTCAATTGCCAGCTAACCAGCTGGTTAACTGACCTCTGGTTAAGTTGTTTATAGTCTGCAATGTCGACATTTTGACACCACGTTCAAAACACTTAAATGAATTATTGAGGATTATTCGTAAATAAAGGGTATCCTTTTATCATTCTTTATTGAATTTAACATGTATACGTTATGCTAAAATAGTCAAATACAAGCTGCAAAACAAAAATGCAAAATCAAAACAGACAAAATAAAACTTAACCTTAAAAATATCAAGCATCCCTATTGGTTGGCTGCTGGTTAAGACTGAATTGAAAAAACAGCCCATTAGTATTCTTTTACAATTTGTTTTTTTTATGTTGTCCTATTTACTCTGTGGATTGGTTTGGATTGACACAAATTTATTTCGTAATGTTTATATTTATTTGTTTTCAAATAAGAAAGTTGTTTACTTTTGGTGGCCTAAGAAATCTAGGCTAGTAAGTTATTTAGCATTTAATTTAAGTGAATGTTTTTCTATTAAATACACTGATCAATTTACTGCCCAGTGCTCTGAATAGCAAAGGTAAGAAACTCTCACCTAATAATTTTCTCAAATAGATTTGAGTATAAACAGCAGGTTCTAGAGTGACAGGTAAACTGTTTAAACGCGGGAAACCCCTATTATACAGGGTGAACAGTGCCATTCATTTATGGTAAAACTGCAATTTAGACAAAAAAAAGAACATTTGCACCAAATTTCATGACAATCTAACAAAAAATGCGACCAGTAGAATGGTCACACACATATGTATAAAGTTTTTCCATATGACTCAGGAGGTTTTAAGAAGAAAAAACGCAAAACCACACCTTCCTACGACGTGTCTTTCTTTTTGGAGTGAGAAATGAATAGCTCTATTTCCTATGAGAATTCGCTAGCAATTAAAGTAAACAATGATAATAATGAGTAAAGTCTGCCAGCTGATTACGAGTATATGACACTTTGTAAGGCACTGGAAAGGCAAAAGGATTATTTAACAGAAATGAACAATCACTTGCTGGAATATGTTAAACATCCCGTGCTAGCTTTTTAGTGAAAAAGAAGGTGTGGGTTTATTTTGGACCCAATGGTCCGTTTTGAGATTGTTGAAGACGAGCCGAGTTTAGTGTACGAAGAAAACAGCGAATGTATATTGTATGGTCCCACCACTAAGTAGTATTCAAATAGAATTAATACAAAATTCTATATTTTCAAGTAACAGACTGCTCTGCTCCTTGGTGCCAAATGGAATGTTCAAAAATTATTTAGTGATGTCTAGGCAAGCAGACATCTTAAGAGATAAACATTAAATTTAACTTATATAGTGTGTATAAAATCCGTGTCTATTCGAAAAGCCATCTTTATACTAACAATAATCCAAATTGATAAGTTATTATTTGGTATATGCAGCTTACATTGTGTGAGATGATGTCATTTAATTTATGTATCACCTATTTTCTGTATGGTGAAGTTGGACTACTACTGTGTGTAAAATAATCGTACTTGAAGGTTTTAAACTATTTTGTATTGATTTAGTACAATAAAAGCCAAAGTGGACAATAATTCTTATTTTGTTTTGTTAAACTATTGTGAACTCAGCAGTCTGGTTTAATTGGTTTGGAAGAAACAGCTGTTACACTGGTTGACTATTAATCAGTGTTAAGATTAAGCACTCTTTGACTGCCGACTGCCAGACACGGGTGGAGAAATCCTTTGGTTTTGTTCGTGACTCTGGGAAGCCTTGTAACACACGCGACCAAGTCCACGAACATGAGAGCTGAAGGTTTATTTGTAAATACGTAGTGAAATGACAAGGCCAAAAGCTGATAAACAAACAAATAATAACACATAAATATACATTATTACATACATCTATCCGATGGAGAACCTACGTTGTAAGTTGCTGTTCATTTGTGTATTATACACTTTATTCCTGTACATTTATGAACAATCTACTGCTATAATCTACAATAATAAAACTGTTTCTGATACATATTTTACATTTTAAGCTAGTGATGATTAGGAAATATTGGATTTGACTCAAATTTACATACAAGGGGCTTTGCCTCGGTGTAACATTTGGTGAGCTATAAAGAAATGCTATGACTAGAATCGAGCAGCTAAAGTCAAGTCAAACATTCTTTATTTATAAGATACAATCCTGTTCACAATAGCTATGGTATGTAATGTGGTTTAATGTTATTCCAAGCTACTAAGTTGCCAACTTTAGGTTAAGTCACTTTTGCGGTTCTCTCATTAATACATTGTTTACTTAACCTTTGTATTGTTAAGGTTAGAATAAGATCGGTCCAAGTGTGGGGACTTAGGAAAAAATAACGTATTTGTAAGTCCAGGTCCGCGGGTTTATCCAGCCGTGTGTACCTGTTATAACAGCTGCTTTCCTTGCAATACAAAGATCGTCAAAACTATATTTTTTCTAGGGAGTAAAAAACATCAAATAAACGTCTACTTATCTACGAATAAAGTGGACTTTTAGTACGTCTTTACATGTGTCAAAAACAGCTGTGTTTGGTGTGAAACTACAAAAATACTACAGTTTGCCAGACTGTTAGGACCACTAACCAAGGATAGTGTATTTTAACATTGTGATTTCTTGTGAAAGTTTCTCAGCTTGTTATTGTTTAGAGGAGCTACCTGATCCTGTAATTATATTCCAATGGTGACGGTTGCTAGCGGCTATAGTTAAAACAGCCTTCGCGCTATAATGCTGCGAACCTGACGTCAAATCATGTGTATATACACGAATATGTATCCATACAGAAGGCGAATCAATAAGGAAACTGCTTGAGACCCAACATATGCAGCCTATATTGTTGTTCAAGATTGCCTTACTATTGAGTATTTATTCCACGGATGTACGCCTGCAGAAAGCAACAAGTGTCGTTTGGTCATATAATTATTTTACCTTTATTGTATTTCACTGGCTAAACGGTCATGATAGACTTCCTCTAGCACCTTCAGTTTGTTGTCAACTTGAATGGTAGACTGGAAAGCCAATAGTACGAGATGAATACCTTTTGAAGGCGTAGGCTTAACACTCCGGTCGAGTTACATACACCTTTAAAAGTAACTTTTCTCCAAAGTATGCCTTCCACGAGACAAATTAAGATCTAAAATTGATATAGTATACGAGAAAAGTAATATTGTGTTTGCGCATTTATGTCGATCTAATAAACCCACCTTAGTGATGTCTCCTTGCAATTGCTTCAGTTTGTATGTCAGTGGCCAGTGGCTCGAGTATACAAATTTAGCATACAAAACTAATTTCAAAGATGGAAATTTTTAACTCCAAATAGAACGGGGTTTGAAAATAACTTTAATTAGAGTTTGAACAGATGAATGACAGCTGAAGTTCGGTTGAAGGGCGAACGTTTGAAGTTCGTGCACAATACCAAACATACTCTCCAAGCTCAACATTTCAACAACTTCAAAAGTTAATGCTATAAAAATTATAGACGTTTTTAAATCAAACGTTTTGTAAGTTACTTTTGGGAGAAAATTATAACAGCAATCCTGATGACTTTAACTTGGGTCTCAAAACGACACGCCTGGCCTGAGAGCTTGGGTAAATATGTCACAAATATAGCCTAAATCACCACTCCGTATTAAAAAAAATTGTATTCGCAAAACAAATGCTCACATTTAGTGCTCAAAATATCCGCCGTCCATCTGGAGCCACAATTTAACTGTTTTACACAAACTAGAAATTGTGCGTTTTATCATTGAAGGTGTTATTTGTTCTATGGTCCTTTGGATGTTAACTTTCAAGTCATTAAGTGTCGTTGGGATATTCGGTAAACTTGTCCTTTCAAATAACACCATAAAAAATAACCACAAGGGGTCATATCTGGGGATCATGGTGGCCAAAGTCCTTTTGTAACTATTCGTTCATCGGAGAAACCACGAAGCATTGCCATTGCTTCTTCCGACGTATGACAGGACGCACCTCACCCTGTTGCAGCCAGCACATCCTCTCGTCCTCTTCAAGTGAAGCGAGAAACTTAATATGTATAATTTCTGAATAAACATTTGAGTTAACAGTGGTTTCGAAAAAATTGGGACAGCTGGTGTAACTTTTATTCTCAAAACAAGCTTCAAGCAAAGCATCTCGTTGATCCTGCGTAAAATAGGTATTTGTTATGACAACAATGTCAGCTGTTTACATTTGATTAGTGAAGTTGTGTTTATTTTGCTCCAAATAATTGTTTAATATATTGTTAAATATTTGCGTTAATTCAGTTTATTTCCAGTTAAAATGATAGTTAAATAGTTTATTTGTTACTACTTCTCATTTTGTTTTCACACCTTTTCTTTTGTAAATACGTTTTTCTCTTCTCAAAGAACTAACCCTTTTGTAGGTTAGGCTATGGATGTAAACAATGTCAACAATTCCACTACGGATCACTCCTACAGTTTGAAAAATACCACAGATAAAACAATTAATGAAAATGTAATTGAAGAGGTTATATTTGATGAAGACGATGAAACCTCGTGGCAAACGCAAGCCAAAACAGAAACGTGACAAGTCAAGGAAATAGCAAGAAATCTCGCAATGAACTTTCAGCAGACCAGTCTAACCTTAAACTTCAAAATAGCTTTGAGGTCCTCAGTGATAACGGCATGGACACGATCAATGAAGAGCCTTCAGGATACCTAAACCTCCTCAATTTTGTACCAGATGTAGCCCAGATCAAGAAAATGGTTACTTTTATTGAAGCCTTTCTGACCAAAGATGAGTATACTTATAGATGCTTAAGTCAAAACAAAATTAAAATAAATACTTACTCAGTTGATAATTACAGAAAACTTGTTAAGAAACTAACTGAATCTAATGTAACGTTCTACACATTTCAAATCAAACAAGAAAGGGCTTACCGAGTAGTACTAAAGAATATGCACTATTCCAATGACCCAAAAGACATAAAGCTGCTATTGAAAGCTATGGTCACAAAGTTAGGAATATTTCTAACTTAAAGACTCAAATCAAAAAATCCGCTTTCAATATTTTTTGTCGATCTTGAGCCGTCAACGAATAACAAAGATATATTTCATTTGAATTTATCCTAAATGCCAAAATTGCTTTTGAACCACCTTACAAGAGAAATGATGTGGTACAATGCAAAAGTGTCAGCAGTATGGCCACGAAAACCTACTGTTGGTATCCCTACCGATGTGTAAAGTGTAGCCTAGAGCACGATACAGCTAGTTGTAAGAAGCCATTGAATGCCCCTCCTGAGTGTATACTGTGTGGTGGGGAACACCCTGCAAACTATAAAGGTTGCACAGTATACAAAGACTTAAAGAACAAATTATACCCTCCTTTGCAGCCTAAACAGAGCCCAATCGCCAACAATGACACGTCTACTCCACCCCCTGAACCACCTAAAACTCAACCTCCTGCACAACGCTCCACAGTGAGACAATCTTTGTCTTATGCTCAAGCTACCCAACAAAACAATCAAGACGACTCAAATTTGACCCAAACAATGAACAACTTTTTTGAAAAATTTGAAAAACTCATGACTCAACAAGCACAACAAATAACAACACTAATTAACTTATTAACTACTGTCATTTCAAAATTAAAATGAACCAGTTTTACAGAATTGCTCTCTGGAATGCTAACGGCTTGGCTAAATATAACCAAGAAATCAAACTTTTTATTGCCTCTCATAAAATAGACATCATGCTTATAAGCGAAACCCATTTTACTCATCTAAACTTTTTCAAAGTTGCTAATTTTACGACATACTATACAAATCATCCGGATAATACAGCTCATGGAGGTACTGCTATTTTAATAAGATCCAACATTAAACACTATGAATGCAACAAATATGAACAAGAACACATTCAAGCAACAAGTGTAGTAGTAGAAGATTGGTCTGGTCCTTTGTTTATTTGCACTGTATTCTGTCGACAATTTAACATTTACTTTAGAGCTCATTGGGGCCTCTTTGCTGGACTACAACGCCAAAAATCCCATGTGGGGTTCCAGACTTGCTACTACACGAGGACGAAATTTACTTAGATGCATAAATAACAACAACTTGAGTTACATATCTACTGGGAACCGACATACTGGCCAACGGACCTCAACAAAACCTGACCTTCTAGACTTCTTTGTTACCAAAGGTATTCCAGACAACTACTTGAACATTACCTCTTCCTTGGATCTATCATCAGACCACTCACCATTGGTTTTAACCATTAGTTCTTCAATAATACTTAGAGAATCCTCCAGCCCTTTCCAATAAGCGGACAGATTGGGAACTTTTCATAAATCTTAAACTCCACCTTGAATTTGAAAGTTCCTTTGAAAACTAATGAAGAGGTAGACTCGGCTGTAGAAATATTCAACTCGGCTGTACAAAATTCGGCTTGAAGTCTACTCCCCAACAACTAATAAACATGTTCTACACATCAATTATCAGTACATATAAAGCAAAAATAGCAGAGAAAAGACGTTTAAAAGAATTTGGCAAAACTCAAGAAACCAATTAGATAAACGAAATTTGAACAGAGCTTCGCAAGAGTTAAAACTTTGCTACAAGAAATTAGAGACGGATGGTTTCAAGAATTTACTTCAACTCTCCCCTACTAAAGCAACAAATTATTCTTTGTGGAAAGTTACAAAAGGTATGAAACAACAAAAAACTCCAATTCCTCCTATCCAAAAGAGATGGATCTTGGGCTAAAAGTCCGATCGAAAAAGCTGAAACCTTTGCAAGACACTTCTCTGAAGTTAAACCTAATCAATTTGGTAGTCAAGCAATTAGTAACGAAATACAAGAACACCTGGACTCTCCATTACAAATGTCTCTACCTATAAAAGTTTTACACCCTCGGAAGTAAAGTACACAATAACACATAAGACAAATCCTAATAAAGCTCCCGGATATGACCTAATAACTGGCAGAGTGCTGAAGGAACTCTCACAAAAAGGAGTTGTCTTCTTAACCTTATTATTCAATGCAATTTTAAGACTAGAATACTTTCCATCACAATGGAAGTTTGCTCAACTCGTTGTGGTGGCTAAACCTGGCAAACCTGCACATCAAACCTCCTCATACAGACCAATAAGTCTTTTGCCGATTGTGTCAAAAACGTTTGAAAAACTACTTTTGAGTAGGCTACAACCATTAATAACTGAAGAAAATGTGATACCAAGTCATCAATTCGGGTTTAGGCAACAACACTCGACTATAGAACAAGTACATCGAGTGAGTGAAAAAATTAGACAAGACCTAGAATGTAAAAGATATTGTTCCGCGGCCTTCTTGGATGTAAGCCAGGCATTTGACAAAGTGTGGTATCCCGGCCTGCTATTCAAAATCAAAAGAAATTTACCTCATTCCTATTACAACATTCTTAAGTCCTATTTGACAAACAGATCTTTTCAAATAAAGTTTCAAGATGTCCAATCTAATATACATAAAGTTGAAGCTGGAGTACCACAAGGGAGTGTCCTGGGCCCGGTGTTATATACACTGTTTACAGCAGACATTCCTGTCAGTCCAAATATTACCATTGCCACTTTTGCTGATGACACAGCTTTGTTGGCCTCACATTCGGATTCAAACATAGCATCTCAAAACTTACAAACTAGTCTAAATGAAGTATACGATTGGCTCAAAACATGGAAAATTAAATGAATGAATCAAAATCTGTTCAAGTAACATTTACCCTAAAATCAAACACCTGTCCTCCAGCCTACCTGAACAACGTTCAACTCCCTCAACGGAATGAAGTAAAATACCTTGGAATTCATCTGGATAGACGACTAAATTGGCAGAAACACATTTGGAACAAAAGAATGCAACTAAATTTGAAATACAACAACATGAATTGGCTATTTAACAAGAAATCAAAATTATCTGTTACAAGCAAATTACTGTTATACAAAGTCATACTTAAACCTATCTGGACTTATGGCCTTCAACTGTGGGGAAGTGCGTCAACATCAAACATTAAAATAATTCAAAGATTCCAGTCAAAAGTACTGAGACAAGTATTACAAGCACCTTGGTATGTAAACAATTTGATAATCCACAACGATACAAAAATCCCAACAGTTCAAGAAGAAATTTCAAAATTTAGCAAAAATACCTAACCAAATTGAATGCTCATCCTAATTATTTCGCTCTAAATTTACTAGACAACAGTAACAGTGTATACCGCCTTAGAAGAAAGAACATTTTAGATTTACAATATGGACATCAAAATTAACACTTTGTAAATATGTATATTTTGTCTAGCTGTAATTGTTTCTTTAGTGGAAGGTACAATTATTTCATGTTTTGTAATTCATCAAATTTACTTATTGTTAACTCAAACAGATTGTAAATAAAAATAAATGTTAATAAAAAAAAATAAATGACAACAATAACAATACGCCTCCACCGATGAACAGCTGTCAGTGTTGTTGCTATAGTTAAAAAAGACGCTGAACATTAGTAGAATCGTTTGACAACAATTTTAATATATATGAAAGTATGGTTTTCTCCTCTTGCTAGTTGCAACTAGAGTAGGAGACTTTTGAATGACCCGTTACTTCATGAAACCATACACTAGATAAACTGTGAACAAGACTACGGCCGGTGACACCTGCCCATCACCTGCTAGAAATTCAAACTTAGAAATTCCCCCATCGTCCACAAACAACTTCAAGATCGAGAAAACTAATACGCGCCTCGTGTTTACAACATTTTGGAATCAACTATTCAAAGTACAAGTTTCAAATATTTTTTGAACTGAAAACATTTTTACCATTTTGTAGAAACATAAAACCAAACATTTTTCAAGCTCAAACTATGGTTCCAAACTCATTAGCTTTCAGGATATTCTCAAAATACTTTACTTTAGACTATTAATCCCTTTTATTAGTTGTCTCTCACGTCCTTAGATATATTAATTCGCAATTTACTCTTGAGGTAATGTGAAGTGCAAGCAAAATATAATAGAAAGACGTATTTTGAGAATACCATGAAAACTATTCAATTAAGAACTATAGTTTAAATGTACAAACCTTTTGTTTGATAAATATCTAAAAAATGGTGAAAAATAAAAATATTGAATCATCTAAAATATTGGTTTTATTCTAAGAAAACTTTGTAAACATTTGGCCATGTGACATATCGTTGGAAAGCTTATCTTGTTCCAAACAAGAATATAGTTGGATTTGAACTACACAAAAAATAATTGGGTCTAAAACTGTACAAATATATATGTCATATATGTCGTATATGTCGTTAAAAAAAAAAAAAGGCTATAAAGTACCATGTCTTTTCTCGGGATTTAGTTTTATCAAATTTCTATGGAAAAATGAAATATTCATGTCGTCAGCATGGTAAGTAAGAGCCACGCTCGGGATCATGAAATGAGCACCAATCCTAACTCCAGGAACACGTTTTGAGCATTTTTTCAAAACTTTATATACATATGTATGTGTATCATCTCTACAAGTCGCATTTTGACAGATTTTCACCAAATTTGGTACAAATGTCTCTTTTATAAATATCGGACGAGTTCGTTAACCAGCAAAATCGGATCACTGGAACCTCCCTTTGGGAGGGGACTTTTCAAAAAAGGTGTTAGTTATCTAAAACAGTAGATTTCATCGTTTGATGAAATTTGAAATAAATATGTATTTTGTTACTATACATCAATATACGAAAAATTATAAAAATCCATCAAGGACCAAAATGGCGTCCAAAAAGATGATTTTTGCTATAACAGCAGAATGAGAAGTCCGATTTTATTTTATTTTTAGCTTGGCCTTTTATGATCAAGGGCGATACGAGGCTATTCGTTGCACTCACGGCCTCGCTTCGGCCTTCGGCCTCAGATTTTCTGTTTTATTACAAGTGTTACTAGGCTGTTCTCTACGCTCACGATTGTCGAATAGAAAAATATGAGACCGAAGATCATGCAGAGGCCAAGCTGAGGCCGTAGCGAACAGCCTCATAACACTTGTCGTAACAGAACAAAAAGTGTGAGGCCGAAGGCCAAAGCGAGGCTGTGAGGCCAAAGGAAATTCGATTCACTCGTGCCAGCGTCGCCTAAGCGCTTAGCTGCGTATCGGCCAGGTTAGTAACTAAACTAAATTTTGTGTTACGTTGATTTAGGAATTTCAATCAAAATAATAAACCTGACTTTGACTACATAAAATAAACCTGCTTTACCAAAGGTAAGTTAAAAGTATCTCAAAATAATATTTTGAACGAATGAAAATTTTATTTTTTACATAGACATGTTTCACCTCAGTATCATCAGTATAAATTTACAGCGATGATGCTGGACGAAACATGTCTGTAAACAAATTAAAGTAAAATGTATAAAATGCTTTCATTGTATACTCGTAGTAACGAATATCATAAAAATGTAAATAACATCAAGTACTGTAAAATGCTCTAAAAGAAGCCTAAAATTAAATTTGAATTGCATATTTTTGCGTCTATACTTCACAAGGATCCCTGCGTATGCCTCACTCAAAGTTAAATCTTGGATTCGCCCTGTGTTTTCAAGCAATATGTCAATAAATTACATTTAAACTATATTTTATTTAAAAATGCACGTAATTGTACAATTGTTTCGATCACCCAAATGATAACTAGGCCTCTGATTATAATACATAAATATACTTGTATACCCCTGAAAAATTGACACATTTTAAACTTCTCGGGGTTGATATTAAAAATATTGTATTTCTATCATGTGTGTAGATAAATTACATCATAAAATGTCTTGGCCGAAACCGATTTGACGAATGTAACTATTTTTATTGGCGTTATTTATCCTCATTATATCAATCTGACTAAAAAGATATTCATATGAAGTTTCGAACTGTCCTAAGACCTGCTTACTATTTCATTTGTCTTTTTCGTGGAACTATATGTTTAAAAAAAAACTAAAGGCTGGTTGCGCTAGTAAATCTTACGGAAGATTAATTACCTCCTGACGTAGTTTTAAATTACCAAAATGCGTTATCGTACTTTGAAGAATCAAGGTGTTAGTTCCAGAATATACGTAGGCCTATAGGTTTCAGCCGCACCACTGGTGAACAGACGATGATCACTTTTCCGGCTTGATACAAGAATAGACAGAATAAGCTGTTTAGTTTTGCTTCGGCCTCCTTCTTGGACTGCTCATGGGTTGTTCACAACTGTCCACTATATCAGAGGATAAGTCCACTATTCACCTTGACCCACCTAGTACATTGTGGAGGGGAGCTGCTTAGTTTTAACTAAAAACCTCGTAGCCTGAAAATGTATTTTAATAAATATTTGTTTAAATTTTAATATCTTCTATTTACAGTTGTGTACGATATCATAATGGGTTTGCATGGTGTTAGACTCAACATAATCTATATACTCGTAGTATACTATAAAACTGAACACAAAATGTCAAAGGTCTTCAAACCCCATTTGTTGGAATTCAAACGTGTGTTCCGGGGAATCGACCTCACAACGCCTATCTGTATCGTGAAATACTAACATTTATCACACACAACTCCTACATTTAACCATCAGTAGTCACTCTTAGAACATTTAGATTCAGATTCTGATATGTTTGCGAGCTTGAGTCTGTTGAGTACAAAGCTCATGTAGATGAATTCCTCGTCCTTCCTCAACAACTCAAGGAAAGCTCCCACTCCCAAGTGTGTCTTGTCTGTCTGTACTTTTCCAACTATAGCGTGTACAAAAAGTGTAAGTCAGGTATAAAGACTGGGGTAAAACCCCTCAATATTCAAAAAAACCTTTAACTTAAACCTTGAAATAACAGTTTAGTAACAGTACACTACTCACCTGAAAGTGACAGTAATACAGTATTGTAGTAGTTTGATTACATCTCTAATTACGAGTATTAATAAATTATTCAAATAAAGGCATAAAACCGCTGATGTCTGAAATCCGTGTTTTGTATGGCAGAATCAGGGAGAAAGAATATAGGTTGATCGAAAAGATGTTATATTTTCGCTGGGGAAAACAAGTTACATGAAATAGTAGACTATTCCTTATCTCTTAAATATGGGATTTTACCATAGTCAGTCGTCTTCAAATCGCTGCTGTCGGCTCGAATAAAAAGAAATCGAAACTACACTGCCGGTTTCTTTGTCTTGTTATGCGTTCCGTAATATACATGTTTTCCCATCCGATTTTTTTATTATAGAAGAAGACAGCTGAAAGAAAACACCTTTATCTTACAAGTTTAAACATTGTAGCTTACAGTTTCAGTTTTTGAACATTTTAAACATGAATCCAAAAATTTAAGAAACGTTGTATTTTAATGTCTGGGTTTTACTATTAAACTAATAAACAATTTTAAAAGGTGGTGAATGGAGTATCTGCAGCACATTGTCATATTTCACATAATACATACTTCAAAAAAATCTAATACATTTTGCAGGCATTAGGTGAGTTAAGAAAACGCTTGTTTTTAAATTGTTATTATGGGATGAAAATCAAAATGGCCGTCAGGTGCTGGTCACTCATAAACTTCGATCTGCAAAGAAAGTAATCAGATCTATTGTTAACCAAATATAGGTATTTTGATAAGACGAGCCAACTCAAGCCATCAAAGCCAAACTAATAAGGGAGTAATTACTAATCAGGAGATGTTATGGAAGGAAATGTTGCAACTGTAGAGTAGATGAAAAAAATTAAATGAAAATGTCTTTATTTCAGGCGAAAGTTAGGACTGTGAGAGTCCTCACTACCACTTAACCTGACAAATATAATACAAGTATATATATAATAAATAAACTTAATATTAGCCTATAACTAAATTAAACAAAGTAGAAAATAACAAAGGTACGATTTGCTCATTTACTTTTACAAAATAGTGAGAAAAAATGTATTGTTTGTCGAATTATTTACAATAAAATAACTATTGTAGAATAATAATACAATCATACATCGCCATTCATACTCTTGTCAACATCGCCCGACCACAGATATCACCGTACTAGTCACTCACAGCCCGAATTAGGAGATCTTTGACCCCGGCCGCAAACCGAGCGCGCCTCTCAGAGACTCTTATCTGGTCAGGGAGGGAATTCCACAGGCGGGCTGCATGGACACTGAAGGATTTGTTGTATATAGCAAAGCGATGATGAAGTGTTGTCTTTCGAGTGTTGTAGATGAAATGGGCTAAAAGAGGTTAACGCAAGAAAAATGCATCAATAAGTATTTTATTTTGCAGATAAAGTAATAATTGTCCCATGAACACGGCTTTCATCAGTCGCCCGACTTCGCGACCTGTAATGGCTATACATACAACATTTCGCTCAATTCAGTATGACCAACACTTTATGTATACTGTGTACAGAAAAATCCTTTCCCTATGAATTTTTCATCTGAGTAGTAATAACCCCTACACTCAACGTGCTGAATAGTCTGTACTGGTACTTGACTTGGAAGCTGTAGAGGTGAGGAGACATTAGCAATTGTATTGTAAGTGTGGCATGTTTGACTTTGCAAAGAGCACCAGACATCACGGAACCTTTGTTAATAACGTGCTTGTAAGCAAATCTCGTCTGTCGTATGAAGTATAATGTAAATGCCCTAATGTAAGAAACACGTGCATTTTCAGGCATCTTCAGTGCAATAAAAGCCGGACCGACACGCAGCTAAGCGCCGCTGGCGTTAGTAAAGCGAATTTATTTTTTAGATTTGTCACTCTGATTCGCTACGCTCAAAACCTCACTACAGCCTTTGGCCTCAGCTTTTCGTGCTGTATTACAACAGGCGTTACGAGACTGATCGCTAAGCTTACGACTTCGCTTCGGCCTTTGGCCTTAGAGTTTCAATCCCTTAACATATTAATTTTATGTTAAACGTCAAACATCTGACATATTTTGCAAGGTGGTATACTTCACCTGAATTCTTGGTCAAATTTTCGAGTGTGGTAGTGCACGTGTACCACGGCTATTCCGTGATCCGGTATTCATATTTATACTACGGGTTTAAATTCGTTCGATAAATACTGTATGATTTATCAAGTATTTGTACTAAGCGATTATAAAAATATGGATTTATACTGTATTGAAGTATTCCTGATAATGAGCCTTTCTTTGCCAGGGTTTGTGTAATCAATTTGTATAAAATTATGAATGATAACGAAACATTATACAACTAAGATAACAAAGTTGTCCAGATCTTGAACCACAATCTATTGTAATTGTAACTAAGCTTTGCGGCAACAGCTAAATAATATATGATCGAGACAAGCTGATAAACTGTAATATGAATTCACGAAATGCAAAAGGATGGAGTCCGCTTCGCAGCAGCTGTAAAATCACATTCACTTTCTGTCTCTTTCTTTCAAACCTCTCTTAACTGGGCCAAAAATGCAGTTTAACACCCCATAAATTAAGACGGAGACTGCGTTAAAAGAAAGCGGTTTTATGCTAAGGTAAGCTGGCGTTGGCAATAAAGCATGGATGTTGGATGCTGGATGCAGAGTGAGTGAGTGAGTGGGCGAGGTGAGAGAGTGGGCGGTCTGAGTATTTAGTCCAGATATGATTTGAGGAGTGAGTGTGAGTGTGAGTGCTGAGTGCAGCAGCCGCAGTGCGGCAGTGCGGGCAGTGCGGGCAGTAGGCTGAGAGATGCGACCGCGAGTACACGGTGCTGTGCTGTGCGCACTGCTGGTGCTGGTGTGCGGGGTGTGCGAATGTGAACTGCTGGATGACCTGTCCCGCGCCCGCTGCAACGCCGCCTGCAAGGATAGCCACCATAACCCCAAGGTACACTTCATACTCAGTACGCTGATACCCATATGTCTCAAGCAACAAGATGCTTATTAGAAACTGGCATAATCTAACGAATTATCGGTCTTTTAACTTACAGTCACACCTGAAGGATAGTTGTGTTGTTGTATTATATATAATAACCAAGGTTTGAGTAACCAACTCCAGCCAATAGAAAAGCTGGATATTTGTGGTTAAGTATTACTTTGTTTGATTTTACATATTTTTTATGTATGCAGTTTGTATTTAACTATTTTTAGCACAATGTGCCATGTTAAGTTTAATAAAGTGGAAAAGAAAACCTTTATTGCGTAAATAATCCTCAATAATAATTTATTACAGAGTTTTGAACGTTGTGTAAAATGTAAGCATTGCAGACAGTAAACAGCAACCAGTAGTTAATTAACCAGCTGGTTGGCAGGCAATTGAAAAAACAGCTCTTAGGGGCCGTTTTTCAATTTGCCTGATTACTTTAACTGGTTAACTTCTTTCACCGGTAAGTTGTTTACAATCTGCAATATTTATTCTGGCATTCAAAATATTTAAATAATTGTTGAAGATCTTTCATGCAATAAGGTACAGTTACTATTTTATTGAATTTAACATGTACACATTAACTCTTTAATATAGAATAAATACAAACTCTAACTACAAAATGCAAAATCAAAACAGACAAGTAAAACAACCTAAAAATATCCAGCTTTTTCTATTGGTTAACTCTATTTAACCGCCGGCGGTTAAGGCTCAATTGAAAAATGTGAATTTTTAGTTTAATTTTTACTCAGAAATAGTTAAATCTACAAATTGTAATGAATTCAAAGATTTTTACTAAAGGTACAAAAAGATATACAGGAAAGTAATTTAGGCAGAAAAATGGTATGACACAAACAGGTTTAGCTGAATCTAAAATCATCTTCAAAGCAGCGGACATTTAAGCTATACCAAAAATAAGCCTTACACAGATCAGTTCAACTCCAAATTAAAGGAAACCAAATAAACGATCAAAATTGTCATAGGAGTTTAATAGCCTTTTCAATTCAGTTGTAAATTTTCAAAATCAAGCCATAGATAAAAAAAATATTTAGTACAATTTCTAATCCTCCATTTTCATCCTTAGTTCTAACACCAGTGGAAGAAAGAGGTGGACGATTTTTTTCTAATGGAGGCTAAGAAAGTCTGAATATATTAATGGGATATCTATGTGGCTTCTTAAACAGTGTTTGGAATTTCTTATCAGCATTTCTTAACGGTAATTATAAATAGTCATTTTGAAGCCGGTGAATTTCACAAGACCGAAAACTGCCAAGTAGTTCAATATTTAAAAGAATCGCTAATATTGCAAATTACAGACCCATATCTATCCTTCTTGCTTTTAATAAGCAAGTATTTCCAAAAACTATTTTTTGAACAGACTTTTAGGTACATTTTGAAAAAATAGAATTTATTTTTCTATGAAATAGTTTGGATGTGAGTCTGGTAAATCCATAACAGACGCAGTTAATCAACTTGTCAAATACGCAATGGATGCCTGGAGTCACACACCAACAGACGTTAGCGTCTTTCGAGAGCATTTTGATTATGTAAATCATACCATTCTCCTTAAAAAAAATAGAACGATACGGTCTTGGGGTACCTCATAATTGGATAAAAGTCGTATCTCTACAATAGGAAACAAAGTGATAACATTGCTGAAACTCCAACTTCACCCAAATGAGAAACGGTGTGTGAAAAACGGGTCAATCCTGGGGCCAGTCCTCTACATTATTTATATTAATGATATAGAGTCATCGGTAACCAATAGTAGTATGGTGCAATACGTCCTTTAGCTTGACCATTTCGTTGAAACAAGTCTATCAACTAATTGGAATTGAATACGTTTGTTAATTTAAATTCATATGTCAATATTTTTCCAATCATTTTTCTTCTTGCCGAATTCTTCCTTTATACACTTCAGTTTACGCCTAAGCCTAAATCAACCGAATATACTGTAATCTTGGGAAGTCAAACTATTGAAGAGGTCGATTCAACTAAGTTTCTAGGTCTGTATATAGACAGAGCGTTGGCCAACATGGAGTAACCACATATACGCAATAATCTGCTCACGGATATCTTCCGGTACTTCCGCTTTACGAAATCTGTCTAAACACTGCCCTCAAAATGTACTATTAATGGCTTATAATGGACTAATCTTTCTATTTAGCATATGGAATAGCTCTTTGGGAAATAGTTCAAAACGAACAAAAGAGTTTTATATTACAAAAAATATTTTACACCTAAATTATATAAATTCATGTAAGAAGAAGCATTCAAAACGCTAACTCTGCTTTGTCTCTATACTTGAAGTGGTGTATTATTACCGGTTAAATGCCAATCACTTCAGGGCCAGAATATTCATGAATACGAGACAAGAGGGTAAGGATCCTTTTAAGAACTTGCACACAACATTGACGTCGCAAACGGAAAATTGCCCTTCAAAGCAGGAGCCAAACCGGTAAATTACGTGCCTCCCAGATTGCCATATAACCTCCCCAGAGTTGTTTAAGCGTCGTTTTAAGCGATACCTAATAAATTTGAAGCTGTTACTCTGTCAATGAGTTTAAAGATGAGAAACAATTTAAAATTGTTAATTTTTTGTGTTTTGGGATGTTAAATAAATAAATAAATAAGTAAAATGCCTTTTATTACAAGCAATTTCAGTTATGACTGTTTACAAAATTAACTCAAGTCAACACTAAAGTAAAGTAAATGGATCAACATAATCACTACATCTAAAATATAACTGCAATCTATTATGAGCCAACAAAATATCATTAAAGCAATCTTAAAACAGTTGACAGACCTATAACACATTTCAAGTCATCAGGGAGGCCATTGTACAACGCCGGGCGAAGCAGAAACCCTCGCGACCTCAAGCCGCACCTTAGGAAAATGAAGCTTTTCGGTGCTTGGCAGTGCTTTCTATAAACTATCTCACTCCGGCGGCAATCTCTCTACTAGGTATTGTGGCTCTTCAACTGCCAGAGTTTTATGGATCAGCAGGTCATTAAGCACATGCGAAGCATTCATGGGGAGGATATTTAAGGCTTCTCTAAAGAGCAGAACACGGTCAAAACAGCCAGGTTAATATGAATCTAATGGCTGGTTCAGTTTTGAATTCGACCAATGTCACTCCTTCGAGATGCTATTGCCGTATGCAGGATAGCGTGATTGAAAACTGACAGTACCATTGAATGTACTATTTTCAACTTGGCTGTTTCCGGAAAAATAAGATCTAAATCTAGACAGACCCTTCCAGTCTGCCAAGCGCCTTCTGGGTGGCGTAGTGACGTGATCAGAAAAGCGAGATCTTTGTCAAGCACAACACCAAGAGTCTTGGACAGTGTCGCACACTGCCAATCTCTCACCGCTGAGCTCAACACTCCTTATCACTATCGACAAAGAGCTGGCAGAGTGTCTGGTCTATGTGCAGCACACTACGCACTAATGTTTAGTTTCAGACCATTTATTAATGACCACTCAGAAATCCGTTTTAAATCAGAGTTGACACGATTTATTGCATCTTTATCGTACTTTTGGGATCGTACGAAAGATGCGGCTGAAATCATCAGCATAAAGATGTGCTGTACGGTTTGCAAACAACTTGGCTGAATCAGCTGTGGAAAAGATTGAACAAATTGGGCTAAACAACTACCCGCAAGGAACACCTCGCAGTTTTAAAAGCGGATCTAACATTCCATTTCCAAGTCTGGTAACACCAGTCGTTCTTCAAGATAGGACTCAATCCATTTGGGAACATCTTCTCCAAATCATAATAGTTCATTTTGGCAGCAGTATTTCGTGGTTCAGAATCAAAGGCTTGCGAATAATCAAGGAGAATATTGAACTGAATTTGCCTTCATCCTTTAATAAAGATCCTCAAAAATGTTGGTAAGAGCAGTGCATGTGCTGTGCTTGCAGCCGACTGAAGTTTAGGTATAATATTTTCTGAATCAGAGAAATAGTTTATCTGTTCAATAACAATTTTCTCAAAATCTTTGAATCATAAATGGTAAAATTCATAGGTCTTAATTGTTTCAAGGTGGATGGAGATGCGGTTTTTGGCAAAAGTTTACCTTTTTATTACTCAATTTCCAATTCTTTGGATATTTGCCATTTTTTAGGCTCACCATTGATCAGATGAGAGTGATACTCTCTTTGCATAAGGACTTGCAACTTTTATCATTGAAATTGCCAAATCATCACACCCTACTGCTTCAAATTTAATACTATTCATTGCCTTTTTTGACATCATCCACACATTCTTCTGAGTTCTAAATTTATATTCTTCACTTTTTTTTTTAGTGAATGGTCTTCAAAGAGCTAGAGCGACCTAAATCCATTACAACCAAAATAGCACCCCACATCTCAACAAAATATTTATTCATCATTTGCTTGTATATTGGGTGGTATGCTTGTAGTTCCGCTCTCCCCACCAAATTGCTCTTTTTTTAGACAATTCAAATGTCTACTTGAGTTGTTTTGAAGAACAAATTGTTTTCAAATATTCTTTCTTAAGTTTTCTTATTCATAACTTAAACTGTTTCGTAAATTTTATAATTTTTCCAGTCAGATTCTAACCTTGTTTTAACATATTTGTTCGTTGTTTATTTTTTTACTTTGCGATAATTTCTTTGATTTCATTATTCAACCAGGAGGATTTTTTCTTTGTCACTCTTTTACGAAACCACTGGGGCTAAATCATCGTATACTGCCTTGATATTCGTTGTATTATACGATGCTATATCATCTACGTTGGTTTGTTACATACTTTTCTCCCAGTTGATTTCAGGAATCTGGTGACAGCTAAAGGTGCATCAAGTTTGTAAAATCTCTATATCTTATATATTTTTGTAGCTTTTCTTTCTTTAGACATTCAATATCTGCAGTAGACTAGCCCTATGATCGGTTTCTTAACATTTAAGCGTTTTGCTATGCTTGGGCATCCACATCGCCGTTCCTCTTTATCTGGAAATTTGTCCACTATAATGTGATCTAATAATGTGGATGAATGTTCTGTTATTCTAGTCGCTTCTGTTTATAACTTGTATGGCATTGTTCTGCTTTTTTTAAGAGTCGGCGTAAGTATCTCGACTGTGGACATGTAGTTGACTTCAAATCAATGTTATTACATACCAACCGCCATAATAGCAGAAGTTGACCTCGACTGCTAAATCAACAAACAGGGAATAAACAGGTCCGCTAAGAAATTTGTACCCTAATGTAGAGATGGCCTATAAACAACACACAGTCGTCTTGATGCCTTTTCAGTTTGACAACAGCACAAACTGTTTTAATCCCAAATTAATGTCATCTGAAAGAAAACACCTTTCATAGCTGTATAAAGTTCCATAAAATAAGTGCACCTCCCCAGTCAGTTGTTTTAAAGTTTGAAAGTCTAAGGACTGTTAACTTCTCAGCATAGTTTAAGGATGAAATAGAATTTAAAATTGTGTTTTGGGTTTTGATGTTTCTAAAAGTGTGAATGATTTTCAGGCCTATATTGTAATTGTATGAATGTCGTATTGTGAGTGAATGTTTTCTTATCCTGACTTTTGCAATAGATTGTACAATTCTTACTGCAATAAACATTATTCTATTTTATTCATCAGATAACCTCTTAACTTAAAAGAAGTTTAAATTAGTTTTTTCTTAATGATCCAATATTGGAGCTCACTTTTCAACATACACACCATGATTATCTTAGCATAAACCTCCTATCGTAGTTGGCGGATTGAGTTTAAATGCCCCCACCTGAACTTTTGAAAAAAGAAAGATTTTTAAAACCATTTAGGGAATGTTTTTATAGGATTCTGAAGTTTCTTTTGGCGTACTTTGAGGACCCCAAATTTTGCAAAAAACCCTTTGTGACACCTCAAAGAAAGGGAGTTATGACACAAACTCAACGACTGTCAACAAACTGTTTTATGACCATTCGTTTTTTTGTAATACCAATTTAAAGATTGCTAGAAATCCGCTTTAAATGTCACATTTCACATAGGCCTACAATTTATTTTAATGAAAAAAGCTTTTCAAAATACTCTGAGGAAACATCACGACTCTATAACATAATCCAAATATTGTATTTTGAACAAATGAGTCATGACATTTTTGTTATGTGAAATGTTGCATTTTAAACCTGATTTCTTGCAATCTTTAATAGGTATTACAAAAAAAAAAGTTGAGATAAAAATATGTTCTTTGCGTCGTTGAATTTGTAAATTCCCTTTCTTTAGAGGTGCCACAAGGGGAGGGGTGTGTTGAAAAATTGAGGGCCTCGGTTTGGTGACGTCAAACAAACTTTAGCACCATATAAAACATTTATAAAGGGTTTTCAAAATTTTCCTTTTTCAAAAGTTAAGGTTGGTTGGAACATATTGCCGAATAGCAAAAAAGCAAAAAATATAACGGAGAATTAAAACCTTATATAATGGAACGTGTTTTTAGTGTAAGAAGAATTGTTGGACAAGTAACAGCGATATAATATATAAATCAATGCCATATAGTTTCATTTCGTTAATTGAGTCTCACTATTACCAGTAGATTTTATTTAAAATGTACAAAAATAATTGATTTTACATTTAACAAAAACAATGTATGAGTAGTTATTATGTTACGCGTGGGATGTGCCATTATCCATTTATAAGTAGCCATCGTATATACCTTTTGGCGGGTAATACAACATTATTTAGATCAATCACGGTAGATGTGGGGACTTCTGCTAAAGTGGGGGTGTACTGACACTAGCGAATGTGACAGTGACGCAGCTGTCCAAACTATGTGCTAAACATAAACAACATTTGACTGGCCGTGAAGAAAATACACATGATGCCAAGAAGTTTTATAAATCTAAATGCTGAAGTACTAACATGGATTGAAAACCTAGACAAAATAATTTAATTTGATATACCGTTAGATTAGCAATTTAAACAGCATGTAGATGTCATACAATCAATAAATATTGGTTCCATAATTTAGGTGAATCTTAAGAAATTAAAACACGGGATAGACTACTGTACACTCGTGAGTGTAACTCTCTCTTGATTGGTGCAACGCAAGTGCGGTGTGCGGGGCTGCAAGTGCGGTGTGCGGGGGCAACGCTCGCGGGGGAGGGGAGACTGGTCTCTACACAGATTTACCTTGAATTATAAACAGTCAATTACAGTCAATTATGATGAGACGTTGACCTGGTCGGAATGTGATGAAACATTTCGCTGATTGTTGTGAAACTGGTTTGTGTGCGCTACGGCCATGTTTGTCATATACCAGCTGCTGCTGCCCTGCGCGTGTCATGCGCAGATCGTGTGTCCACCCTGGTTATCCTTATCTCACCAGCCTGCATGCATGTACATGTGGTGAGAATAATCCAATGTAATCAGAGACAAATCAAAACTACCTGAAGTGCAACGTTTTATAAAATTGTTTGGCGTTGTGTATGACCTCCCAACGTAATTTAACTGGTTAAAGATTATTTGCGTCTCATCAAGACAAACCGTAAGATTACAAATTCAACTTTGGTTAACATATGGGATTCAATGAAGTTATAGCACTTGTTTGATACAACGATAAAACACGAACTTTCCTCAAAATTATTTGCAAATTAAGAGGTCGGCCGTGGGTCCTACTCCGAACACGCTTAAAACATGCGAGTAAAACCGGGAATATGTTTTAAACTGGTTTATGTTCTTAAATATAGAAAGCTTATTCAATGGAAATATACAGTTATTGATTCCGCTGCATACAAACTCTAAACTTGTACTTTCGTCAAACAATAAATTTTTATTTCGAAATTTAAAACCAGAATTGTTTATATGAACATAGAACTTGAAATTTCGTACTGAATATTTTATTTGACAAGGAAGTTTTAATGTTTGCGTTTTATTACATGCTTTAATAGAAACAAATTTTACATTGTCATTGTTCATGTATACATAAACTAAAAACTTTGAAACAAATAAGATCCAAATTCATAATGTCTTAATAATCTTATTACGTATATAAGTTTGAAATATTTTGAACTGTTTTTCTAATACTGTTTAATTTAATAAATGATTTTTTTTCATACCATATGTATTTTGTGTCTATACTTTAAAGCTATGGTTTCCTAGAGGCCACAGTTACCGCTACATTACGGCCTTAATACGACGGTAAGTTTGATTTCAATGCGATCATAAAATTTGAGCGTGGTTTCCTCAGGAAATAATTGGACGTAAAGTGGCGGTGAAAACTAGTTAAGGTTTTCTCGCCAGGTGACAAATTTTGTGTTGTATACAAAAGTCTAGCTTGTCCATTACTATATACGTAAATAAACTTTGACAACTAAAATAAACAACATGTCAAAATATAAATTTAAAACAAACTGTCTAATAAAAAAAATTAAAATTGTTTTAATCCTGAGGCCTTTCAAATGCATGGGCATTCATCGTCAGAGACTCTCAGCAACTGAAAAACAATGATTTTTAAACTAATTAACACATGTTACGAACATGTGTAGTTCGTACATGTTGTAATTTACATGTAGTAGTTCGTAACATGTGTTAATTAGTTTAAAATCACTGTTTCCTTCAGTTGCTGAATGGCTACGATGAATGCCATCATGATTCAGGATAATTTTATTAGACAGTTTGTTTTTTAAATTTATAAATAATCTAATAAGATCCAGCTCTTGAAGATATATAAACATGTCAAAAGTTGTTTTGTTAACATCTGTTTAAATATTGTCTTACGTCTACCGTCACTGTTACGTTAACCGCTACATGACGGCCATAATATAGCGATCAACGCTTTTCTAGGAAACCATAGCTTTAGACATAATATTTTGTTAGTTGTACTCACCGAGAAGATGACTTAGGGTCGAAACCGGTTAAGTCGAAAGTTAAGTCGAAACGGTCACGGAAATATAAAGTTTTTCAAACCAGGGTGCTATGTTTAGTTATTTGTTATACTGTAAAGCTATATCTTTGAAATGAAAGCTGAAGCTGTCGTTTTAGTTAGCTCTGAAAATGTATATGTATATACCTACTTTACGAAAGTAAATATTATTACCTCAAAGAGCCCACATGAGCACGTGACGTAAATCA
>CM032060.1:35817848-35839365 GCA_018831715.1 Matsumurasca onukii | reverse complement strand
CTCTTCTATCTAGAACAGTCTGGTGTAGATCTATATATAAGAAACTGCAGCAGTACACACGTGGTATACAAGACTTGATTGATATGCAGGAAGGAAGGAAGGCTAGGGATGTTGACAGACAGATGCTGACTGAAGGTTCTCACTCCACACACTCCCAGCATATATAACAGTGACTCTTCTATCTAGAACAGTCTGGTGTAGATCTATATATAAGAAACTGCAGCAGTACACACGTGGTATACAAGACTTGATTGATATGCAGGAAGGAAGGAAGGCTAGGGATGTTGACAGACAGATGCTGACTGAAGGTTCTCACCCCATACACTCCCAGCATATGTAACAGTGACTCTTCTATCTAGAACAGTCTGGTGTAGATCTATATATAAGAAACTGCAGCAGTACACACGTGGTATACAAGACTTGATTGATATGCAGGAAGGAAGGAAGGCTAGGGATGTTGACAGACAGATGCTGACTGAAGGTTCTCACCCAGCATATGTAACAGTGACTCTTCTATCTAGAACAGTCTGGTGTAGATCTATATATAAGAAACTGCAGCAGTACACACGTGGTATACAAGACTTGATTGATATGCAGGAAGGAAGGAAGGCTAGGGATGTTGACAGACAGATGCTGACTGAAGGTTCATACGCATAACAGTGACTCTTCTATCTAGAACAGACTGGTGTAGATCTATATATAAGAAACTGCAGCAGTACACACGTGGTATACAAGACTTGATTGATATGCAGGAAGGAAGGACGTGACTGAAGGTTCTCACCCCTCTCTTTACATCCATTATATAATTATGTCTTTAGTTTATAACACTAGTAATTTCAATAACAATAAAAATCAATACCTAATAATCCTACAGCGTTCAGGAACAGATCAAATAGCTCTAAATAACCCACTACTTGTGAATCTTTTGAAAAGACACTAAAACATAAATTTAATTGGCACATGAACTAGTAAACACAAACCATAAGACGTAACGTACACACATCTTTTATATAAACTAGTTTCATAAAATAAATAACTATTAATGGCGTGAAAAGGTTTTAAATATCGATATAGTTTTACTGCAGAATACGTTAATACTAGTTAGGTAACGATTTATTTCTGTACGCACAATCAACAGAAACAGCGACTGATAAATACAGATTTGAAAGGGATTGCAATGTGATTGAATAGCTATTAGCAAACGTCCATTTAAATTGAATTAATTATAAACGTGTTTTTGTTATGCTCGCTTTGATTAACGTTGATAAATTATTCCTGGTTATGTAACGTAATGTCAACCACAACAGCTTCTATTCATCCGATGGAAAACAAATTAATTGCACAGAGTTTATTGTTGATATCAATGAAGCTACACGCTAGATTGTTAAAACATTGTTTATTTTACATAATGTCTTTTTTTGTAAATATGTAATAACGCGGGGATCTAGTACTAAACTTTTTGCACCTATTATACATTTACATTTCTTTATCAAAAATCTTTATAAAATAGCTTTTATAAATGCAATATGGCATTGTAATGTAATAGTATATTTCATCACTAGGCCCTAAAGTAACACCTCGTATCAGGCCAAGTTAACGTTCTAGCAGCAGCCGAGAACGTTAAGTGAGCAAGGATCAAATACATTTTTTCGACGAGGGATGAACAATTTGTCATGATGGAAATAATAATGCGTAATACAAATATTTTATATGAAGCAACTAAAAGTAATCAGTGATTTGAGCGCAGTAGTCTGATTTATATAGTTTTTGTAGAAAACCGTGTTAAAAATCAAAACAAACTCACTAAAACAGCTGATGTCCACGCAACAAAGAGATAATTAAAATTACTTTTTTCCTAAAAGAAGAGAAACAATCTTCAAGACAAACCGTTATATCTCTGTGAATAAAAGTACAACTTTACCACATCAAACATGTGTCTAAATCCCCCATTTATAGAGAATAATTGCAAAAACATGAATACAAATTTAGTTTTACCAAATAAGCTTGGTTGAAATTTCAAACTTGTCTTATACAAAAATAGTGATACACCCATAAAACAGTTTTAATAAATATGTCTCACCACTTAAGCCTCCGTTTGAAAATTGTCTTATACAAGTTTACAGTTGTTAAAAATAAAGTCGAATGCACACACCACAGATCTAGTAAGTAATAATAACGAGTATAAGTAATAATAATGAGTTTGAATATTAAAAGTATATTATGGTATTGTACAGTTTTATCATGGCGTGCCTGAAATACAGCCCAAGTAGTTATCAATGAATCGTTCCATTTTATCAGGTTTATTTTTCTTACAGTTTTGATAAAATGTTATTAGGTCGTTCCCAGTGCGATTTAGGACTTTTCAAACATACTGTTTATTGAACCATTATACTTTATACACACCAAACGTTCAATTTGCAATGGGTTTGTAAAAACGTTAATGTATGAGCGCACTGAACGTAGTAATGTAAATAATAGGGTGAGAGCAATAATATAATAAAAACTGCTTGAAAGAAAGGAAAACCAGTTTAAGTTTTTAAAACCCAGAACTGTTAAAATAGTTGCAAGTGTAGCAGAGAATAATGAGTAGGGGTTGGTAACTACGCTGCGGGTCGGGGTGTACACTGCTGTAAGCGATTGAGGAGCATTCGAGGGAAAAACGATAGCCGACGATTTTCCCTAGCGTAATAGTTGTTAATGACGGTAATGATGGTCATTACTCGCCGTGCATCAGCTGTTGTTACTGTCAGGTAATGTCAGCGAGGGTTTTGTTAACTTTTAAAATGTAATGTAACGGATGTAATTATGATCAGTTTGATTTGAAACCCATTATTTACGAGTATCAAATTTCCCGATAGCTCAAAAGGATATAGACTAAAATACTAATTAACAATTAGAAATGATGATACTTCAATAATGAGTGAGTTTTTACCTTTGTTTAGTGAAGCAGACAATGTTTTGCAATCTGTTCCCAGCGAAGAATATTTTCATACGGCTATTAACAAGTGATGGTTTGAAATAGTTCCATATATATCATTTTAAGTGTACATATATGATTTAATGGAGTAGCTAGGTTTGAGTTTGGCTTAATCCTACATATAAATGGCTTTACAATGAACAAACGGTTTAAATATAACTAACCGAAATGTAAAAGAGCGTCAAGTATACACAATACTTTTGGGCCGTATATTCAGTGTTGAATATTTTTAATGATTGGAATGTATAAAACACTTACACAAAAGCCGATCGTGTTTACTTGGTAAAACATAGTCGCCACGTAACCGTAAGCATACAGTGAACCCCAGGAGTTTTCAATAAAACAAAATAGGTTATCATTAATTTATCTTTTTAAATCAGACAAAACTCTTATACATTATTAGTAATTTTGACAATATCTTTTCAGTTTTGTCATACTTACTCTGTGTTTTGGCTTATATTGAAATCCATTTACTTTGTAACGCATATTGGTTGAAAAAACAGGCTGTTAATACTTTGAAATTTGTTGTTGACGATGGAAATTTCAGAATTTAAACTATTATTGCTGACATTTTCCATCGTTAGTGAGTAAGACGATCACGACGTCTCGGCATCTGCAATCTGGTCTTGTCTTCAGGAAAAAGTAATCTAAAAAAACATAACACAGAACGAGCTAGCCAAAGTAATCGAGTAAGCTAACCAGTCAAGTGCAACCGAACAACGTAAAGCTGTTAAAACCAAAATACTAAACTTAAAACTAGCCACATGCAACAACTGAAAGAAACAAGTCCACACTTGGTGAATGAAGATCTTGACAAAGATGTTGATTCGGCCGGGGTGAGAGCACCAATGACGTGAACAACAGGCTGGCCAATTGGAACAGAGAACACACAAAAATCCCTATTTATATACGAGGCATGTTTTTAAGTAGTACCGTTTTTAAAATAAAATAATAACGAGCAGAGATTTTATAATAATTTCATTTGTGAAAGCCTGGCGCTAAAACTATCTTTCTACATAATTGCATTAATATTGTACAGTTATCATATCGTCCAGCTAGCTTTTTTGTTCCGATGTCATAGAATTTGCCGCCTGAATTGACAAAAATTCAGCACAGTTGTTTTGACTTGTAGTGTAATCGTGGCGCAAACACCCAGATCTTCTTCAAGTGAAGGAACATGTGAACCAATCGGCGTAAGATCTGGATTGTAGGGAGGGTGTTCAAATGGTTCCCAACGAAATTTTCAAACAATATTGGGTTCTATTTGTGACATATGGGGGGCATTGTGTGAAACAAAATGGCACACCTTTAGTCAGCATGTTGACTTTTGTTCTGAATGGCTTTGGCGAACTCCGCTCAGTGTTGATTGTGTCCTCACGAGGCAAAACTGCACCAACGAACACCTTCCTGTCCCAAACACTGTGCACTTGATTTTTTTGGCAGACATGTTGTTTGGTTTTCTTTTACTGGGCGGCTTTCCTTGTCATGAACATTGAGCGGCATCGTGAGCAATACTAACCATGTTCTTACTATTTCTTCTACTCGCCAATGTTTCTCCGTAAGCCTGATCTCACGATACGGCATCGACTGGCTTTCAGGACTTTGCACTGAAATTAACACAGATCGAACTTCACAGTCGGCGGAAAGCTTTGATTGACGGAGACATTTTAAACGGTCACGACGGCGTACGCATCAGCTAAATGACCGTACTGGTGTCTGGACGTGACCAAGAGATGCAGGTATACAACAACGGAACGCCGACCGTAGTTACAGCGGCATAATTGCTACTTTAAAAGCATGCCTCATTGTTACAACTAATGGGAGAACATCTTGCATGATTTAAGTTCTCTGTGTCTGTTTTGTTTCCTTAACAGGCCATTAGTCTAAGCTATAGTTGTACTGTATTTGAAGCAATTAAGTTGTTTAACTTCTGTATTCTAGGAAACCTAGAAAAGTAAATCACATAACAGTTGATTTTATGTGACCGTTGTCTATCAAACATACAGTGATTTGTATCATTATTGAAAACATTCAATTTCTGCCCAGTGACTTGAGTATTAAAGTGTAGTAATTCGAACAATAATGAAACTAAAACACTTTAAATGGAAATGTTCTGGAGTCAGGACAGATGATTGAAGAACAATCTATTATACAGGGTAAACAGTATTTATTTATCTATGGTGTTTCACAAAGTTATTGGTAAAACAAAACTTTGATCGGCCACCATTTGAAACTGATGATCCGATATAGCTGGTTAAAAACTTAACCTACATATTTACAAAGGAACATTTGTACTAAATTGTATGAAAATCGGACCAATATTGCGACTTGTAGAGTGGTTGTATTTTACTAAGACTTTGTCCTGACTGACCGACTTATCAACATTGCTGAGACTGGGCAAGGGACAGTAGCCTTTAATTTCGCATGATCACTCCTTTTTAAGTATAGGCATCCACTAAGAAGAACAATAATTTTAACTCAGGCAGGATTTGGGATGAAATATTGGAAAAAAATACCTCAAATTTCTTCATGCACTTTGACATTCTTGGCAGTAGGCAGAAATTATGTTTTGTCAATAATACTAAACTCTCTGGACCGTTTTCAATTTCCTGCTTCTCAGCTATTAATTAAGCACCAGTTAAGTTGTTTGCATTCTGCAATGTTTACGTACATGCATAGTATGCTAAATAATAAAACAAACTGTAACACTAAAATGCAAAATCAAAACAGACACAATAACCTTACAAAGTCGAGTTTACTTAAAGCTATTGTTTCCAGGAAAATGCATTGTTTAAATCCGTAGCGTAGCACAGTACTACTTGCTACTATTTATATACAGTTTTGCCTTTTGACTCAGGAGGTGTTGGAAGTTTAAAACCGCAACAGTTTTGTTCTACGACGTGTCGTTCTGTTTGGCAGAGAAACAAGTTGGTATACTGTATTTCTGTGAACATTCGCTAAAAAAAGTATTGTGGTCAGCAAGCTAATAAAACTTAGTGTTTAATTATTTATTTGTTTATCAACGGTGTACATCTTGCATACATAGCATACACATGGAAAAAAGTAATTTTGATGAAGATAGTAGCCTACAAGATACAATGCACAACTACGAAGTATTACATAATTATCACAGTGCCATGTCTTTAATCTACCTACTATCGCTCTTTTTTACTTTTTTAGAAGGTTTATTTTTCCAAGGTAGTTATGGGTTACATTAAATTGCCATCATATAGATATAGATAGACTAAATAAAGTAATAGATAATATCAACACGTTAATGCATATACAACAATAATGAGATCTACAATAACACCATACAATTTGTAGTTAAAATAATTTACTACATTATGATATATCTAAATATATAAAATTACTTACTATCATTACATGTCGTTGCATTTTCACTGCCGTACACATTAAAATGTTCAATTCATTTTAACTTTGAGCTACGAGTATTTCCCAACCATCGGTAGAATATTTTACTATTAACGGCCTGGAGGTTTGAAGCCCTGCAATTGACTCAAACCCATGCAGAGTAATAAAGTCCTTTGTACTGTACGCAAATACAGAAGTTTATGGTTATAGGATTGTATTCAATTACTGTTAGAGAAACAATACGAGCTTCTTGTGCACTTGACAGCAGCATAATGTGAGCCGCATATACCTCGGCAGTGGCACATTGTCTTAGACTTTGCCAACAATAATCCGATACGTTATCCGGTAGTTATAGAAGTGAAAACACTGACAATGCAGTGACTTTCATTCTGTATAACGCTGTACTTGTAAATAGTACTTCTTCAGATTAAACATTCTCAAATACAAGTTTAATATATTCTCCTGAGTGGTATCCAAGTAGGGCTTTAATTCATTTTGAGATAAACCCACCGGTAAAACGTGGTTTATTCAAAGCGATGTAAAATACTTGCAAATCGAATATAAAAATATGGCTCCTTAGCACTTCAACATTTCCCAAACCATAAACATGTTTTAAACATCTAAATTACATCAAATAGAAGCGTGGAGCGTTGAAGCATCGTTTACGGACTCCAAACCCTGTAAGACACTGAATGCCAAGCGTACTAGGTTAATGCTAAGTTTCTATAACCACTCAGAAACATGCAATTTTCTTTTGCCCATTGACCTAATCAATCAGCTAGATTACATCACATATTTTAAACCCTGCACTGCTTACCATTAAATAGTCCCAAACGTATTTCAACCAGTCTTGAAAGTATAAACTACTTAAACGTAGCTCAGAGAACTAGGGCAGCGTTATATGTGAGTAGCAAATATCCTCACAAGATTAGTGTGTCAAAGCTTGCTAAGCTTTATAACCTTGTCAAATGTAAGTGAAGGTAATACAGTTTTTGTAATAGCGTTTTTAAACTGAAAGTTGGGCCTGATATTATGGTATGTAAAGGTAAAGGTAAAACTTTGTCATGTTTAATATTTGAGGCCATGGAACAACTTATGTTTTGACATTAAAAGTCTTTTCAATTAACCTGTCATGTTTTATTGACGTAGCGTTAAGTTTGATCGCGCAAAACAAATACACAGATGTCGCTGTATCTCCGGTAAATTTAACCGCGCTCGACTGCCAAGTTTACTGGCCATATTTCCTGAGCTCCACCTCGACAATAACGCTATACCTGTGGAAACGTTTACAACCATTGAAACATTACGAAATAAAACTCATTATTCATGTGCTAAATAACCAGCAGAAAGTGTTTTCTTCAACAGATTTTATATCGTTGGTTTTCTCTGGTTTTGAAACTTGATACTTTTATACTTAGAGTTGACACGAAAACAAAATAAAGTGATAGATGATGGGTAAATTAGGTTTATGGCCGCTAGACTGTCTTACTGGCCATATTTCCTGAGTCTTCACAATAACGCTATACCTGTGGAAACTTAGTACTTCAACCACGAGGCTTGAAATTATCACTGCAATAACGTGATTTCAATCAAACACGATTTAAATTTTCTCAATATTTTGGGTTCTTTACACTAAGTGTAAAGGTGAAATAATATTTAAACATAGCCGACACGTAGCACAAGTGCTAGGTTGAATCTTAGCGAACTTTCAATAAAACATAACAGGTTTTTATTTTATTTATCTATTTTAAGTTAGACGAAATTCCTTTATTCACTATCCCGCCGTCATCACTTACATTTTAAGCTGGTAGAGGTCAGTAAAGCTTGGTAGTAGAGAGGACTTTGTAGTCCTAACTTGGTCTTGTAGTTAAACAAGACAAACTTTACCTTTACTTTCTGTATACAAGGAAAGAATAGGCTATATAACACGTAAATTATATAGCAGGTTAATTTATGCCTAGTGCTCTGAATGTCAAAGTTCAGAAATTCAAATAAATAATTTAACAGAAATTACTTTAAAACGTTAGGTTCTGGAGCAACGGGAGTTGTTTTGATCAAAATTAATCTCTACTATACAGGGTGATCTTAGTGTTCGTTCATGGTATCGCTACAATTTAATAAGGAAAACAAAACTTTGAATGGCTATCATTTTGAAACGGACTGTCCGATCTAGCTGGCCAACGAACTTAATCAAGATATTTGCAAAAGAAACACGTGTACCAAACTCCGTGAAAATCGGATTTTCATAGACATTCGCTACAAATTGATTGCAAAGATAACATAAAATGTAGTGTTTATAATTTTGAATAGATAATATTAGCATTACTTGCAGTCTACTAATAAGTCGTCTAATAATGAGCAAATCCTCAGGAGCATGGCTGTAATCCTCATTGCCTCAAAGCTTTTGTTCCTGAATATGAGACCAAGTTAAACACAAGCTCGTTTCGGGAATAAGCTTGTCTTGCTCGCACCTTCTATCACAACTGCTGCAGGTTTATTGTTGTCTTTCATAAGTTAAAACATATTGGAAACTTAAAGTAAATTTTAACTAATACTGCCGGTTATTTAAAAAGACCAAGGGTTGAGAACTTGAGGTGTGATATACAAAATAAATATCAGACTAACGAGTTCAAAATAAAATATAAAAGCTAAAATTTATTATATTAGTTTTATACAAACAATATATTGTAATAAGAATAACACAATTGCATGCAATTTCTTAAGACTGTATGTACAGTATTTTCTGATTGGAAGCGTCAGAGAAATAGTGGGATTTACAAATTACCTTTAAAAGTGCACAGTACCTGTAGGCTATTTTGTTTTAGTCCATAAGAACAATGTAAAAACAGCATTTTCTTGACACACTTCACGCATTTTCTTATATTTTCATCAGATATTTTTGAATTAAGTTTTATTTGAAAGTTGACTATGTACTGCAGTGGCTCCACTGACTACTTTTTGAAATTTTTCTTAGTTTACTAGTACAACAAGGAAATCAAATACAAAGTTTATCCACCTGTTAGATTCATGTCACGATCTTATAAATAAGAAAATGGAAATTCGGCCCAGTGGAGGAAATAAAACCTTTAATGAACTTTAAATCGAAGTTTATTTCATAAAAGTATGATATAAACTATAGGTGTGAAGTGTCCCAAGAAAATGCATGTTTTTACATTGCTCCTTTGGGACGAATTTCAAGGTCACAGCCACTACTGCGCACCCTTGCAAGTCTCAAATTCAAGATGCAATGACCTCCATACATGCATTGATTTTTTTAAAATTGGTTCAAGATTTTGAAGATTATACAGTTTAACATTTAAAACTGAATCAATTTAAATACTCTTATTTCACTTTAGAATGAAAACCAAACATTTGCATTTTTATGGTAAATTGACCTATCCTTTAAGACTTTCAAACCTGATATATGCGTATGACAACGACGCCGCTATGAAAAGTGAAACCGTTGTACTTAGACTAACAAGTGCGTGAAAACAGCCGACGTGAGGTTATGCAGTTACGCGCTCATAATTTCATGTGCGTAATCTTTAACGCCCGCCCACTAGTTAGTTTTTGACAGATTACATAGTTATCTTTTAAGCCCCATTTTAAGCAGGAAACGCCCTACCAGGGCCATTTCCGTGTAAATTATCCTCAGTTACAGGAGTTTTTTTAGGTAAGGTTATGTTACATGTACGTATATAAGGTAAGTTGTGGCTACGCGTCGGCTATAGTTTTGGGTTTCTTTTCAATTACATCCCGATTATTTCAATAATTGTTTTGCTTAAACGATTGAAAAACCTGTCTTAACCGGAGTATAAAAAACTCAAATACATTCCTTATGTAATATCCTTACAGTAATATTTCTAGTACTGACCAAAAGTTATAAAATATTTACTGTAATTTAAACAAGTTTGCGAGTGGCTTTGAACAAATCAATTAAGATGAAACCCGCGGTGACACAGCTGGACGGGAAGTCAAATTTACAGAGCACTTGGTCCAGAACCACCGCCTCTTGTCTTCACTGCTACGCCGCAGCAAACATTTGCCCCAATTCATTAGTTACACATTTAGTTATCAACGGAACCAAAGTTACTGCAAGGAAACACTTAGGCACAGTTGTTCAAGTCCAATGGTATAGTTTGTCATGGACAGACCTAGCAAAGCCCACACGTCAAACCTGCGATCAACTGTGGTATCATACAAAATAATAGAAATTGGTAACATTTTTACGTTTATAAAGTTTGTGTAACGGCAATTTCTGAAAGGCTGCTTTGTTTATTACGCCTCTAGATATGAAATAATCATACCTCATGATAGGGAACACCATTTAAAATACTCAATATACCCCAAGCAACCCTGATTTGTGGCAAAACACCAATACGTGCCTAATGTACGTCAGATAACCTATTAAAAAAAAAAACAGCACAATTTTTGAACTTAAGTTTGAATGACCATGGAATATATAGGACCTCATCTCAAAGATATAATTGATTCAATTTGGTGCTTTTTTATAAGATAAACACCGCAGGATGAGACTATTGTTTTCAAAACTACAAATTTAAAAAAAGTGAAGCTTAAAGTAACCTATATTTAGTTCGAAAACTGATTTAGTTTGCTGTTAGTTCACGATTTCTTCGTATAACTGTTAACTAAATTGTGAAGTCATAGCTTCAAAGCCATTCCGGCCGTTTTAGGCCTTTTACAATTTTGACTGTATTATATTGACATCAAATCTAGTAAGGAAATTGTCAGCGATAAACTTAACCCTTAAATAAGGTTCACCGACAGAGTTTCATATGATTGACTTATGAGCATTCCAAAATGCTTAAAAGAAAACATTTTCAGAGTCCCACTTAATTCCTTGCCTTCATTTATGGATGTTTATGAAACCTATGATATAGCTAAAGACACACTGAAAAATGGTCGAAGTTTGCCATACATAGCTTCAGCCAATTTTTATGTATAAGCAGTCCATATGCCTTGAAAACGTTACAGACAGACATACGGGCAGGATTTTTTCAGTGATCTCTTGCCAAAACGACAACTAGTGAAGAGTGGGAGTACTAAAACCCGTAAAACCGTAGAGAATGCCTGTTGGGAGGGCAGGCTAATTTGGATAGGCTGGACTTTAAATGAAACTTAAAGTTTTACATGCCTGGTAGGCTGCGCGTCAGTTTTAGCACTTTACAAATTGCAAGAAACTTAATAACCAAACTTAATGGATTCATTTCAATGTACAGACAAACTGAAACCAAATAAGTGTTTATCATGTTTGACTACCTCGTGAAGAGTCGTGAAAATAATCCCCATTCAAACGTTTCAGAGCTTAGTTTGGTTCCTCGCCATTTTATTCTGTGGATGTTATATGAATACAAAATATAGCTGAAACATCCTGCGTAGTGGGTTAACCCCTTAAACGAAGTTTCCACTACCATATGTTCAGCCGATTTCAGTTTAACGGTAGAATATGCCGTAAAACATGTTCAGTGTCACTTTGGTCCCTCGCCATTTAATTTATTTATACACTGCATAATAGCTAGGCTTTACCCTTAAACGAAGTTTCACCACCATAGTTTTAAACTGATTTTTTTGAGGTTATAGGCAGGTCGATAAAACCATTTTATTAAACTAATTTTAGATAAAATTTAACTTCTGGAGTCGACCACAATGGGAAGCAATGATTTGTGAATCTGGTTTTAGACTGTTGTTGGTTCATGACCTAAACTCCCTTTATAAGTTTAAAGCCCAAAAATAAACTACTCTTGTTTAATTAAAATAAAAAAATTACATGGCTAAAGTATATTTATTTTAAATATCATAAACCACATACGTTTTAAATCCAGGCTCGAAAGCTAATTTTGTTTGGATTAAAAATAGAAAACTACATGGCTATAGTACAACACTCGCTGTAAAGCATGGTGGTATTAATATGGTCAACAAACACTGTCCGGTCAGACGTACTGACGCGGAAGAGGTTGTGATGGAAGTGCCGAGTTTGAGCGTACGGCGCGCATCGCTGAGCCTGTTTTTCCCGCGCTGAAGCAAAGCGAGCAAACGGTTGGGGATACAGTATAGGACCGACGTGTAGGAAATTAAATTTTTAAAGCTCATGTGCTGTCAAAAATTAAATATGTTATGGTTTTCTAGATTTTTAGTGACAGTTTTGAGTTTATAAGGGCGCTGCATATGACTGTAGTGAGGTCTTATTAATGACCGCCATCTTAAAAATAATTAAATTATCAAACATGTTAATAACCTATGTGTTAATGGGTATAAGCCACATTCCTGTAAAATTTCATTAAAATTGGTCCGATTGGTATTTGCGTGATTGAGGAACAGACAGACACAGGACACACACCATCTCATTTTATATATTAGTGTAGATAAACCTCACCTTAAACAATATGGGTGAATCCAATTTGCTGCACTGTTTTTGCAAGACTAAGAAACACGCACGATGTGAGACGAACATCGTCTGATGTTTCAATACACGTTCAGCTGACCTCCATGGCTGTGATGGATTGGAATTTCAATCTCGTTACCGAATAAGGTTTGGTATTGTTTCGAGCTGTTTTGTTAATGTGTAGCTGGTTTGGTTGGACGAATTTCGGATTCAGACCCTACATAAACGTGATTTAACTCAAATATAACGTGTATTGACTATACCAAAACATAGGCACAGCAACCACAGTTTTTCCGTCAAATATAATTTGAATGATATTTTAATCTCAAGAAAGTTTATAGAAGGTAAAGTCAGCGTCAACAAAGATAAATCCAATAAAATCGTCCAAACACAGAGAGAAAACAGTGTTGATTGCTCACCTCAAAGGGCATCGCGTTTAATTTGTGCTTCATTATGAACTGGTGGGTTTAGGTTTGGCGAAGCGGATTTTCAGCGGCCAGCTCCAGATATTGCAGGGGATTGAAGCCAATGTTTTATCAACGGAGGCGGTCTCGGTGTGGTGACATATTTAATACAGAAACAATCTTCAGCCATTGCTTATCTTCGACTCTACAATGGCCGAGGGGCGTTTGAACTGGTTTCGACGGACATTGCTGAAACAAAACAATAGACCTAATTAAAGGCGGGCGTGGTTGGTTGTTCCAGTTTGGATAAACTAACTTTTAGCCTGATACTTAGAATTATAGTAAATAACACAGATTTGGATAGCTAACTTTTAATACAAATGTCTTTTCAAATTATAGTAAATAACACACATTGTACGTGTTTTCTTTAAATGTTTTATTTTTTTTAACGCAAAAATTTGTTATTTTTAAGACAGATATTAACACTGATCACCTTTTAAATGTCATCACCATAAGCCTTCGTTGAAAATTAAGATTTGATACCTGTTTTGTGACAGGTATACATTTTAGTAAAGGAAGAACGGACTTTTCCAGCCACTTCCGGGAAGCTTCTCCCGTTTCGGGTAGTTAGAAACTCCACCCGTCTTCAGAGGACTACTAATCTAGGAACTACATTTAATTAATATCTTAACTTAGCACTAACCTAGGACTATTCCAGCCAATGTTTTACAATAGCGCTACATCATGAAAATTGATGACATCCAGTACATTTACAAATATGGACAAGTAAAACAAGGACACGTTATAGAGATAAAACTACATGTTAGCCTTAACATACAATCAAGCTGAAAAAACAAAATAGCTGAAAAACGGGGAATGTGGTAAGTAGTTATTAAATGAAAGGATCTCACCCAGACTCGGATCACGAACCTCTACGGGGGGCACGCACTAACTAACATCTGGCGGATGGAAGTGGTTGAACAGCCGGTCTGAAAATGAAGTGGAGGAGCGGGTTGAAGGAAGTTTGAGGCACAGCCGACAGGGGGAAAGGGGTTTGATGTTTTTCATGGGAGAAGCAGCACATTAAAACATATCATGAAAACAAGAAAAATATAACTGCTAAGGGACCTAACTGTATTTTGTGTGGATGCCATGCTTCGCTCACATGGGCGTTCAGTTACAGTGAAAAATTTAAAGCAACACACTCAAAAAAACTCCAAAACTTAGAGAAAGCCGCTAATAGTGAAACCAAAAACAACACGGTCTCTAGGCCTAGTATCGCGGCGGGTCAGGTAGCAGACGAAGCCCCCGCGCCACCCGGTCTAGCGGTCGTTAACCTGTCTAACAAAGAGCTGAATTCCAGCCCTTGTTCTTTCTAAAGGTCTAAATTTTTCCATAGCCCCTAAACAAGTAAATGTGCTGGATTTCATTACTGGGATTGAGTCTGCCGTTCCTCAGTTGACAGAGGAATTGGCGGACCAGTTCAGGTGTGAAGCCAGTGCAGCACTAAAAAACATAAAACCGCCTAAACAAAACCTATCCAAGGATGAACACAAAGCAATAAAAACTCTAAAATCTGATGACACAATTAAAATTCTCCCAGCAGACAAAGGTAATGCAACCGTAGTCCTGAATAATAAAGATTATGATTTAAAATAGAAGACGTTCTCAAAGCAGGAAAATACACACTCCTTAACAAAGACCCCACTAAGACATTTGAAAATAAAATAGAAAGGACACTAAGAAAGCATAAACAATATTTCAAGGATGAAACTAGATCAAAACTAACCCCACACCACTCCAAAACACCTCACATGTACGGTCTTCCTAAAATACACAAACCTAATGTCCCACTAAGGCCCATTGTAAGCTCAAAACTCTCCCAGCCGTGAACTGTGCAGACACCTTTTACCAATACTAAAACCATTAGCAGGACAGTCAGACTCACGTGTAGTAAACTCTAAACACTTTGTAAACCTCACCAAAGACATGCAACTAACAAAAGATGACAGATTGGTCAGTTTCGATGTTGAAAGTTTGTTCACTAACATCCCAGTCCATGAAACACTACAAATAATTGAAAATAGACTAAATAGTGACCCTAACCTAAAAATAGAACCACTCTACCAGTAAACGTGATAATGGAATTGCTAAAACTTTGCACCGAATGTAACTATTTTGAGCTAAATAATAGAATTTATCGCCAGGATGAAGGAATGGCCATGGGGTCACCACTATCACCTGTCTTTGCCAACATCTTCATGGAAGAGTTCGAAAAAAAGGCCATAAACACCTCGAACTTCAAACCGAAGGTGTGGTTGAGATACGTTGATGACACTTTTGTTATCTGGAGTCATGGCGATGAAGAACTGGACAACTTCACTAAACACCTAAACAACACCTCACCAACAATAAAACTAACAGTAGAAAGAAACAGACAACACACTTCCATTTCTAGATGTTAAAGTAGTAAGAGAAAATGAACTTTTGAAAACCTCGGTACACAGGAAAAAAACACTGGCAGGAACTTCTAATCACTCAGTTAAAGAAGGGGTAGCCTTTTCCTTGTTAGGGCCAAATCAGTCTGCCAAGATAAATTCAGTTTGGATAAAGAAATAGGAAACATATCACAAGACCTTAAAATCAATGGGTATCCAGCTAAAACTATAAATAAATGCGCTTTGCCAAGACATAAAACACAACAGGACACCACAACTGAGAAACCTAATGCATACATAAGCATACCATATATACCTAAAGTTTCAGAAAAATAAGAAGAGTAGCTAGGAAGTTTAACATAAGAACTGCTTTTAAAACCCAAAATACACTTAGACAACACCTCTGTAAAACTAAAAAAAATGAGGAACAATCCTCAAAACTGCGTTTACAGCATTCGCTGTGAATGTGATAGGAATATATAGGTGAAAAAGCGCCCTTACACAGACACGCCTTAACGAACACAAAAATTTAAAATATGAAGAAACCACATCTTCAAAATTAGCAAAACACGCATGGGATCATGAACACACTTTTGACTTCAATAACGTTAAAATTCTCCACCATGAAACACATTTTTACAAAAGAATTTGTAGAGGGAACTTTGATAAAACTAAATGACAATCCCATTAGCCAAAGTAGTATAGAAGTTAGGCCCCTCTGGATACCTATGCTTAAAACCCATTTTCAAAACAGTAAACAATTTCAGCCAGAAAAGTCATAACAGATAACATAAAACCAGAACACACCCAATGACCCTCAGAAATAGACTGAACTAACACACACATACACGTCTCGTAACTGAACGCCCATGTGAGCGAAGCATGGAGACCACACTAAATACAGTTAGGCCTTAGCAATGTTATATTTTCTTGTTTTCATGATATGTTTTAATGTGCCGCTTCTCCCATGAAAACATCAAAACCCCCTCCCCGTCGGCTGTGTGCCTCAAACTTCCCAACCCGCTCCCCCTCCACTCATTTTCAGACCGGGCTGTCAACTACCGACCTACGGGGATGTTAGTTAGTGCGTGCCCCCCGTAGTGCGAGGTTCGTGGTCCGAGTCTGGGTGAGATCCTTTCAATTAATAACTACTTACCACATCTCTGTGTTTTCAGCTATTTGTTTTTTTCAGCTTGATTGTATGTTAAGGCTAACATGTAGTTTTATCTCTATAACGTGTCCTTGTTTTACTTGTCCATATTTGTAATTGTAATTTTGACAAGCCATCAATTTTCATGATGTAGCGCTATTGTAAAATATTGGTTGGAATAGTCCTAGGTTAGTGCTTAAGTTAAGATATTAATTAAATGTAGTTCCTAGATTAGTGTAGTCCTCTGAAGACGGGTGGAGTTTCTAACTACCCGAAACGTTAGGAGTAGTTTTCTTCGGAAGTGGCTGGAAAAGTCCGTTCTTTCCTTTTACTTAATTGCTCTCCGCCACTATTATGAACTTTCAAACTAACATATACATTTTTGTTTTGTTTTGTAAGAAAATAATTTTCTTTCATTGTTCTCTCTATCTTGAAAGTTTGTTTTATAACGAAATATTGAATGTTGTTCTGTTATACCCCTTTCATCTACCTTTTTCCCTTATAATTTTTAGTAAAATATAAAAGAAACTATTGACAGTTGCGTTTAACGGAAGTTTGTATAGAGAACATCACAATTAAAATAGTTTTCATGTAAAACGTCATAATAATTTTAAATCATAAAGGTATTTTAAAACTTTAGTAACTGACTCAACAAACTTTGCACTATTCACATAAAACCCATGAGTATGTTTGTAGGTATTTGTATTTATCGGCGGTTTGCTTCGTTTTTCTATTTAGGCACATTACATATAGTAAATGTGTATTTTTGGGATAAGTAAAAAATACTATAGTAAAATGGCCTGAATTAAATCAACGTTTTCTGCAATTTCCGAGTGGTCAATTTAATTTGTATTCCTTAACACATTCTTAAAATATCAAAAACTATTGTTATGTACTAAATTTTACGTTTTTGAAAAAAAACGCTTACGTTAAAGAATTGCAACGTTTAGTAAGTAAAATAGAGAACCACTGAGCTAATGTACTAATTAATGTCAATTGTAATAAATGAAACAGCGTGCTCGGCAGGTGCTGGGCAGCGAACTCGACAGCGTGCTGGGCAACGTACTCGGCAGGGTCCTTGGCAGCATGTTTGGTGGCTCGCTCGGCAGCGATGCTAGCCAGCATGCTCAGCAACGTCTTGGCAGCACAATGCTTGGGAAGTGTGCTCAACACAACGATGCTGAAGCCAACATGCTCAGCAGCGATGACAGCAGCGTGGCAGGAGTGTGCTCGGCAGCAATGCTGAACTGGCAGGCTCACGACATAGCGATGCTGGAGCAATTACTCGGCAAAGTCATGGCAGCATGTTTAACGGCTCACTTGGCAGTGATCAGCGACCAGCATGCTCAGCAACGATAGCAGTAGCGATGCTTGGGGTTTTAGACAACGTGCTGGGCAGCGGGCTTGGAACAAACTAGCGGGCAACGTACTCGGCAGCGTCCTTGGCGGCATGTTTGGCGGCTCACTCGGCAGCGTGCTGGCCAGCATGCTTCAGCAGCGATGCTTGAGATGTGCTCGGCAGCGATGCTGGCCAACGTATCAACAGCGATGGCAACAACGTCGCGGGAGTGTGCTCGGCAACGTGCTAGCCAGCATGCTCAATGGCGATAACGGCAGGCGATGCTTGGGAGTGTTAGCGGGAGTTATTATCGGCAAGCGTGCGCGGCCAACATGCTCAACAACGCTGCGGCAGCGTCTTGGAAGTTTCAGCAGCGTGCTGGCCAGCATGCTCAACAGCGATGCTGGCAGCGATAACAGGTGTGCTTGGGGTGTGCTCGGCAGCGATGCTGGCCAGCATGTAGCAACGATGTGGCAGTGCTTGGGGAGTATGCTCGGCAGCGTGCTGGGCAGCGGGCTCGACAGCGTGCTGGGCAACGTACTCGGCAGCGTCCTTGGCAGCATGTTTGGCGGTTCGCTCGGCAGCGATGCTGTAACATCTGCAGCGTAGCATCAGCGATGCTTGGGGTGGTAACTCGACAGCGATGCTGGCCAACATCTCAACAGCGATAGCAGCAGCCATGCTTGGGAGTGTATCCGGCAGCGTGCTGGGCTGTAAACGGCGTGCTGAATAGCAATGCTTCAACAGCGTCCTCTTGGCAGCATGTTTAGCAGCTCGGCGCAAACAGCGTGCCGTACTCAACAGCGATCGCCAGCAGCGATGCTTTTGAATGCTCGGCAGCGATAACTGGAGCATCGGGCTCGACAGCGTGCTGGGCAACATTACTCAGCTGCGATCCTTGGCAGCATGTTTGGCGGCTCTCTCGGCAACGTGCTATTAGCAACATCTTCAACAGCGTGCTGAACGCTTCTTGGAGATGTGCTCGGCAGTGTGCTGGCCAGCATGCTCAGCAGCGATGCTTGGCGGTAACGGTGTGTGCTTGGGGTGCTCGGCAGCGTGCTTGTAAACATGCTCAGCCGGCGTCTTGGCAGCGATGTTGGGAGGTGCTCGGCAGCGTGCTGGGCAGCGGGCTCGACAGCGTGCTGGGCAACATGCTCGGCAGCGTCCTTGGCAGCATGTTTGGCAGCTCGCTCGGGCAGCGATGCCAATAACATGTGATCGGCGTGGGAGATGTGCTCCGGCAGCGTGCCCAGAAAGCATGCTCCGGCACCAGCGATGCTTGGCAGCGATGTAGAATGGCGTCGAAGCAGCGTGCTGGCATGCTCAACAGCGGTAGCAGCAGTGTGCTTGGGAGTGTGCTCGGCAGCGTGCTGGGCAGCAAACTCGACAGCGTGCTGGAGCAGCATTATGCGGCAGCGTCCTTGGCATGTTTGGCGAGTGTTGGGGCCAGTAGCGATGCTTGGCGGGCGATGCTTGGGAGTGCTCGGCAGCGTGCTTGGGGGTAATGCTTGCAGCGTGCTAGCCAACGTATGGCAGCGATGTAAACGGTGTGCTCAGAGCGATGCTTGGAATGGGGATTGCTCGTCGCGCCGGTCCCTAAGGAGAGCAGATGGATGAACATTGCCAGTCCGTCTCTGGAAGTCGAACAGCTACTTTAGAAAAATGGCAAAACCACTCCATATCTTGTCTCTTCAATAATATTGACCTGCATTGTGCTGGGCATGTGAACAGCTTAACATGCTTGAACAACTTAGGAGATATATATCTATTTTTGAACAAGAAAGACGCGATTAATGCTTAGTCTTTCGTTACGATGTATTTAAGTTTTACCTAAGGCCGGTTTCCCCAACGCCGGTTAACTGAGATCGGCCGTTTTAAACCGCGTTTTTATCTCGAGGTGTTTCTCAAAATTTGTACCGTTTATTTGGCCGGAACAAACTAACAGCCTAGGCAGGTGGTTTAAACAGCTGATCCAAAGTTATACTAGTCGAAGTAAACAAAAACTTAACCTCAAACCTGTAAAATCAAAACTAGTCTTCGCACCATAATATTTAGTTCACTAATTCTTAGCCTATTACTTTTATAAATGTCGTATCTATATTTTATTTTTTTTTTTTAAATGCAACAGTTAAATGGAATAATTCATTCAACTGTTGGAAATGTGGCAGGAAATTAATAATATTGGAATGAATAACTCTAAAATTTGGAAATCAAAACCTAGCCATATTGTTAGTTCTACGTTTTTGTTTGTTTTGACTTGCGAATAGTTATAATTGTATTAAGATTACGGTTTATAAAAATTGAATAATTCAGTCTACAAATTTTACACCTAGTATTTAGAATTGAAAATGAATTCAGATTCCACTCTTTTGTTAAAGACGAGACAGGTTACTTCTGGTTCTGTGAATAGTATTCAATGATCAGAGCTGTGTCAACAGAGAAGCGGGTAACAAACAGTGTTTAGTGTGAAACTAGCAATGGACTCAATCAGTCGGACGATTGTTTCCTCGCCCTCTGTTTACTAAGTAGATTGCTTTCAACATTCACATACCGTAATCAGCTGATAGCCAGCATGATAGGCCTGTTACACTAATCACTGAAATCATTCTAAGTAACATTTAGTACATTTAGTAGATCGCTGAAAGGAAAAGTTTCTTGGTTTTGATGGATGTTTTTACTATTGACGTTAGTGTTAATAAGTTACAAGATTTAATTATTTCAATTTAAAAGGTACAGCACTTCACTGAAGTTTGAAACACAACTGATACGTAAAACGTGTTTTTGTCATTCTGTTCTGAAAACAGCTGCTTTAGACACATGTATTGACCGTGCTCAAGTGTCACAAGCCTGAGTCACACTTGGCTACTTAATAGCCGCTACTAGTTCGCTGCTAGTAAAATAGCTGCTACTAAAGTTGTCACACGAAACATGGTAGCTGCTACCTAGTAGTTGGGTTGTTGCTAATCAGTTTCATTTTGTTTCTGTCTGTGACAAAAGCGTGTAAAATGGGCGTAGGCGTAATGATTTAAACATGATATCGGGATATGTAACAGACGTTTGTGATGATTTGATCTATTTACAAAACAAAAATAGTTACGAAATTCCGAGCCGCACGAAATTAGAGATAGTCTTAAGATACGTTGCAAATGTCGAAAATGTTATGACATCCCCTCAGTCCATTTAAAAATCACTCATTGACACTTAACTGTTTTACAAATACACTTGAAACAAAACTCAATAGTTGACAGAGAGCACGGTTGCAACTAGTCGGTAGCTCAGTATGTCACACTAGCCGCCAGGTTGCTACTTGCTAGCCATGGTGGTCACGTGACTCACTCGCTCGAGTTAGTAGCACGGAAAATGGAATTTATGTTGATTTTGATGCTAGTGGTTTTGATAGCGCATTACTGTTCGTAGCCGCTACTGCCTAT
>CM032060.1:33321671-33338873 GCA_018831715.1 Matsumurasca onukii | reverse complement strand
GCTGGTCTGATGCGTGTCAGTCTGTCAGCCTGGTCCATCTCACTCGCGAGCGGATCTCACCACTTACCTGTCACTCATATATTCCCACTGCTCACTGCTACCTCTCTCACCCCTCAACCCTCACCCCTCACCCTTACATGTCTTTCTTTGTGATGTCTCATTGTCCAGGTAAGGCTTTCTTTGAACGGAATATAGTAGATGTTTGTGAACATAGTAGATGATTCCATAACAAGAATTAAATCTTATATGTCGTCATTAATTTCGAAACTCTATCTTTTAAGAACACGTATTATAAAGCTGGATTGCCATCCTAATATTAATGATTAATTTTTGTAATAGTGTGAAAACAAATCTTTAAAGTTACCTTTCAAACTCAACTCTTTAGTTAATATTTTTAGACTTTAAAATACCGATTTTGCTTTAAATAATTAGATTTTTCCAACCTCCAACTTCTCAGCCGATGTTTAAAAATAAATACAGTAAAGGATGACTCAACTTAAGTTACGTTAGTTTCAGTGCAAAAAATGCGCGGTAAGAAATCCAATAATTGGAAAAGGGTCCCAGAAATCTATGTTGAGTTGAAGTTAATGAAAATTGACATTAAGTATAACATTGTAAATTCATCCACCCAGTAGACAAAATTTGAAAAGTCGACTCGTGTTTATTATAAATATTTTTTATTAGAGTATTCGGCTCATGGCGCAAAAAGTGCTAATCAAGTAAAATTCCCTCCATTGTTTTATTAAGTAACATACAATTTGACAAATAATTAAATCAAAACCCGATAACTGGTTTAACTTATCAGTAACCAGCCGTTCAGAGTTTAGTTCCGCCAGACAGAAGCACAAAGACAATGCTTGGAACAGTAAAGGGATTATACAAACACAGGGAAGAGAAGCGGCGAGGGATTAATAGCTTCTTTACTAGGAAGCAGTTTAATTACAATGTTTAGAGAGTGAGATAGGGACTGTGTTCTCATCAGGCTAATAGCAAACCACACCTGCTAGCACCCACTGGACTTTGCCTACTGCTCTGGCTATATTAGCACTATTGAGTTCACAAGAACTCGAAGGTAAAATCTGCTTGACCGGTACAAAACTTACGAGAAACCTTACTTCTTTAGTGTTTTTTTAGTTTTTCAAGCAGTTTGATTAATAATAATAGTAATAACCTCCTTAAACAATAATTCTGTATTATTGTTTTTGCTTTTAGTTTAAACATATTTTACTTTACTACGAGACTAACTAATCAATAAATTAGTAAAAGGAAAGGACGGACTTTTCCTGCCACAGTCCGTTCTTTCCTTTTACTAAATTGCTTCCGACACAATTATGAACTTTCAAACTAATCAAATGTGTTTATTATTCAACGTATTTCCTTATACTTGTATGAATAATAATTTCTCTAATGTTAAATCTGCACTTTTACTTTATTTGTTTGCCTTAAAAATAATTTGAAGGACAAATCTTAAAAAAAGAACTATCGACGAAATGATATCGATTAAATTTCGATGGCTTGCCTAACACTGAAGATGGATATACTGAACCGAAATCGTTTTAAGGCCAGGCCTGCGCTATATTGAATGATTCTACATGGGCTCAATGTAAAGTAAATACACAGTGGACAAAAGCCGTCAAAATTGGTGTTTTTTAAGATAAGCAATTTAAAATGTGTTTCGTTGAACGAGTAGAATTATTGTTCATGTAACTTTTAAAATGATTTAAAATTGACAACTTTGATGGAATTTTAACTTTTTGAAAATTATAACACAATATGTTTATATTTGTGATATCTTTTCACTTTTGAGGAATATGGTAGATAATACAGACTGAAATATTAGATGCATTTTAAACATTAATTTAAATTTAATGAAACTAAATGTTTAAACATTAGTTGTTTCAATTTTGTATTCATAATATGTTTATATTTTAATAAGCAAATAACATTATTGGTATCATGCTTTAATGTAAAAACGCTAATGAAATCTGATACGCTCAAGGTCTCTAGGCAGAGCCGACCCTTAAATAAAGTATCAATCATTGAAGGCATTGTTAAGGTGAAAATTATTATATAATTAAGTTTTTATATAATTCTAGATGGTTTCAACAAATCATAGAGTAGATGCATGAGGTAGCATTTAGTCTGAAAGAAGAGAAGCATTATCTACTCTGAGGGACAGTCTGGTGGTGTAGACAGTAGACCTCTCTTGACATGACAGATCGTTACAGCCCCTCACTCACCTACAGTACAGTCTCTCTCCCTGCACTTAACCTTTTTGTTCCAAGGGAGGGTTAGTTTATGGAGGGGTCGTGATTAGTTTCCTAAGAAATTGGAAACTAATTACTTTAGAAAGCAGTTTGATACTTACCGTGATAATGAAAGTATCTGAAAGGTTTTGCTTGCAAGGGGTGAGTTGAGTTCTAGGATTTATCTGACGTACAATAGTTTTAGTTGGAACTTACAACTCAATTTTTTTAGTAGGTACCATTGTATGTGAGATCAGTTTGACTATTATAATTCAGTCGATTTTCGCAGCTATAAAACTTGTTTTACAAGAAGGTCCGTTTTTATCAAATTACTGTTTGTAATTTTAATTTTAGTTCAAAACGGAACGAACATTTGGTCACGTACCAAACAGCGAAAGTAATATGTTCGTAGCTAACCACAATTCCTTTGATTCCACAGTTAAACTATGCTTTAGGGTTACATTAACTGTTGAATTGTAATATTATTATCTAGTGTAGTCCCACGGCTAAGGTAATGATAGAGAAAATAACTCAAAGTATTAGATAAATTAATCAAATTAATACCTACTTATGAAAACAGTGTATGTATACATACAAAAGTTATTGTTGTAACGAAACTCAAATATGAAAATATGTGTATGAGAGATACAAACGCATAAAAGTTTGACAACGCCGAGACTGGAGAACAGATCCTATGAGAGATCGACGAAGTAGAAAATGTAACCGGTACACCAGACCGAACTCGCTCATACGACTTCACCCCTCCCCCCCTCCCACCATCTACCACGCAATTGTGTTGCTTTCTTTCCCTGTGCCCGGACAACATAACATACAACTTACTTTCTACAACGGAATACATTTACGTAATCGTATAGGGCTACATATAAAACGTAGAATATATATTAACATATTTACACGAGGATTGAAAAAATTAGAAGCACTCTTTAAATATTTTATTATACCCGAGTTTTGGGAGTTACCCTCTTCCTGGTGATACAAAGTATCACAATAAATGACTTAGAACACTAAAACTATACGTTTACAAAGTTTAAGTATTCTAAGTCATTTATTGTGATACTTTGTACCGCCAGGAAGATGGGGTAACTCCAAAACCGGTCGTGGTTTACTATAATGAAATATGTTTTCAACTTGTATTATATAATATATATAAACATAATTTATATCTCAAATCCTTCAAAAAAAGCGTATACTCAAGATTTACTTTGTATATATTAAGTGTATCTTAGAAATTCCTATCTGTCTGGAATTTCGTTATGGATATGGCAACTCTTTGCCTAAACACTCCATCCTCACTCACTTTTAACTTAAATGAAATTGTTTAAGTATTACACAAGACTTAAGGTGTTATCTGGCCCATAGATAGACCAACTGAATCGGAAACAATCGTCGAACTGTTTGTAGTAATGTACAGTATGATGTGTATTTTTACAATAGTTTTTATTTAACAAATACCCTAAAATAATAAAAATACCATTAAAGCTTCTAGACCCACAAGCAAGCTGGCAAGGTTTGGTACCATTCAACGGACGGACCAGATATAACGAATTTTACATATTATTGAAGTAGTCCAAAGGTCCAAGAGCCTAGGGGGTCTTTGCTAAGCTTTACGTAATTGAACAACAGTCAAACTATGATAACTACAAGTATATAGAAGTGTACTCGGTAAGCTTGTTTCAATGAGTCTGAGAAGTAAATAAGCTCGCTTGAGTCGAGGACAATATTGGCACAGACAGGTGGGTCGGTACAATGAGTCCTTCAAGCCTCCTTTTGTCACAATCGCATCAGGCTCCGGCTTCTGTCTCTGCTGAAATTACGAAAGCATTATTAAAACCATAGATACTCCAGCTATTTACAGTAAATAATTGAATATAGTTTTTTATCTAAGTGATTTTATTTTCTTAGCTTCCTTGAAATATGCTCATAAGTTATCAAATGTCTCAAAATATAAAAATCTGCAATGTTAGTTACAGGGTATTGCTTTAAAATGGTAAACTCTGAGTTTTTTTAGAGACAGTGACGTTTGCGTTTTACTTTTTTAGTTTCAGATAGTTACTAACAGTACTTAGTTTTCGTTCTTTAGGTAACGTCAAAATGCCGCCAAAAGTGTATTTGTCGCTTTTCGCCTTTATTAACCTAACATCTAAGAAACCATAACATAAATTTAGAAAATTTCCCAGACGAAACATTGACTTGTCGTTTAAACGGTTCTTAAAAAGAGTCACTATTATAGATGAGAACGAAGACTTAAGCGACCGGAGTCACCACTATCATCTACTTCCTTCCGATACAAACCGCGCCAATATAATATTTACACTACTCACAGTGTCACTCAGCAAGTCCACTGAGGATGCTCGTTTGTGAAATAAGCGAGAAACAGGGCCAAACATTGTAAATAGTGGAAATAGTTTACTAAAGCGGTCTGTACCGGAAACATCAGACGAGTCGTTATTATTACCAGCCCAAGGTTTAGCATGTAACTTCTGAGTGTAGTCATATATCAACACTGCCAAAGGAGTGTTTTTAATGCGAGAGTTAATAAAGCCGTAAATGACGTGAAGAATGATTCACTTTGTGTGCTGTGTAAGGTAATGAAGCAGAGATATTGTACCTCTTCAGCCTCGGTGGCTCACACTCTGACAAATCGAGAGACAATGAATGACACAGGAGGGCTGGGGAGACTCTGTGCTCGCCTTTTACGTGATGGAAATTCACCATTACAAACCTTTCCTCACATTTACATTATGAACCCTCCGAACACAACGCCTCGTCATCCCTTCTTTCACTGGCAGTGGCATCCCCTGATTCAAAGCGTTACTGTTGGTTTTGCCAAACAATGGAGGCAAAGCAAAAGTAGGCGACCTGATTAAATCGTCAAATAGTTTTCGATTTAACGTTTAACGTATCCGTTAGATGTAAATAGTTAAACATAATTCTTTAATAATTGTAAAGGTGAATAGTTCATGAGTTACACGGTAAAAACAAACGTAGTCACGATCATAGATTGTTTTTGTTTTAGTCTATTCAACCGGTGAAAATATTAATGCTGAAAAAGAAACACCATTTTTAAGTGAATGAAGTTTTTATCATCTAAAGCTTTCGGTAGAGACCAAGTCGATAAACTATTTACAGTGTCTCAGCAAGTCCAGTGAAAATGCTAGATAATGAACGAAACGTTTGGCACTGTATAAATAGCGTAAATAGTGTATCGACGCGGTCTGTGCCGGAAGCTTAGATGCTAGCCGTGACACCTCGTTCTCATTTGATTACCGTTTTCATTTAATGTACTAGTACTATCTTGGTAACATGTTTATTGATTTAAAACTCGAATGATGTAAAACCCGTTCTATTCTGATGTGCTCTTTCTTGGAATTAAAATTCGTTACAATACCTTGAAAAATGAACTTTATTATTCTTATTTTAAAATAAAATTTTCCTCCGACAAGGCTTTCAGAAAGCTTTTATTAATCTCGCGGGAGGACCTGCTCAGCATAAATTAAACTCTGGACCTGTATCCTGCCGCCGCTTTGTAAAGTAACGTGGGCTAAACCCTTGCAGCAACGAACCAGTGTCTTGCCATCAGAATAACCTTCCGATGTTTTTGTGCCCTGTGTTTTGTTTCATTTTACGTACATTTCATGCGTTTTGCAGTTTTTATTTCAACTGTTGTTCTTTGTTGTAGAACATCTGTTAATTTTCAAAATACTTTCAAAGTAATTCTACATGTCAGATATAGCTTGCCATTTTTCATTCCAGGAATCATAGTCAATATTTAAAAACTAATTTACAAATGAAACGAATCTTTTATCAATTTAACGTTCAAATAAGCCATAGTACTCGTAAAATCATAAATGTTATGATTTAACAATCTTCAAAACACTATAAAGCAAATCATTACTTTAACGAATATTTTGTATAAATGTTTTTACAACTGGTCAATCGTATTTTATTTACTGATAATATTATCCAAAACTATTACTCTGCTAGACGGTCTTTTCTAAGTCAAACATGATTGCACTGGTTCTTTACAATAAAGGTTGATTCAAACACAGATTTTCAACTGCTTGGAGTTTTACACTTTATGACAAAGTAGTATTCCTAAGAAAATCTAGCTAGAAACAAGATATGATAATAGAAAAACTGATGAATGAACAGAGAGTACTCTAGATAGGTAAAGTGCTCGCACGTTATACTCAATACTGATTTCTGTATCTTATAGTGTAAACTTTCATAATAAATATAATAGTTTCCGTAACTTGATGCGGTGTAAGATATAAACTGTGCCAGCACCTGTGGGTACATAGGAAGGTGTGGTTTGCTATTAGCCTGATGAGAACACAGTCCCTATCTCACTCTCTAAACATTGTAATTAAACTGCTTCCTCAGTAAAGAAGCTATTAATCCCTCGCCGCTTCTCTTCCCTGTGTTTGTATAATCCCTTTACTGTTCAAGCATTGTCTTTGTGCTTCTGTCTGGCGGAACACCCCGACAGATTTCTGTCTCGCTGAGCTTCTATCAAACACAAACTCATTGCAAACTTAGGAAACTGGATCATGTAGGAATGTGGAAACCATTGACAATGTAATAAGCATTATTAAGCATAGAACGTTGTTATCTTAGGTAGAACGGCCGCGTATTTCACTCTGGGTGCCTCTTAGAACAAAGCATAAAACTGCAAACGATGTTTTAACTGGTTAAGAGAGTGAGTACTTATACGAGTATATAGAAACATTTTCTCTGGAAGCATAGAACTATTAAGGCTGCTTTCGTCAAACAATGGTTTTTTATTTTGAAATGTGAAACTTGATTTTTCTATAAGAATGAATGAATGAAAAAGTCTTTATTTACGTGGTGAAGTTAGGACTTTATAGTCCTCTCTACCACTTAACCACGCCGAATACGGCCACTGATAATAACTGAATACGGTTATAAGGAAGTTTTACGTTATTTCTAGTATACAGCATTAATGGCTCTATGCTTCCAGAGAAAATATATTTCCATTCCACTAGATTAATCTACAAGAGTCGTTTGCAAAACTTCCTCGTGTAAAGGTCCTTATCCCGTGAAAACGCGGGCTATATCAAACCGTAGCCTCAAACTAGCAAGTCAGTTGAATATATGCCTAACTAAAAATCATAGCTTCGGAAAGGGCTCTTGGTTTGTCGAACAGTTTTGAATTGAACAGTTATATTTAATATATACAATGTTCAGGATCTTTGCTATATTTTGACAGACTATCCACTAATAATGTTTCTTTTACTGGACAATAACAGAACCAGCAAAACATCAACCCACAGTAACACTAAAGAGCGCATCCCTTCACTCTAAACGTAACTCACTAAAAGCCCCACTTAGATATTGTAAAGCTAAATAAAGATTCTACAGAGGGCTTTTCGCGCTAATGCATTTTATTGGGGATGACGTTTATTTCCAAGACCGAGACGCCTTACGAGACAATAATAGGCTTGAAAGTGTAAAAAGCCAACGGGAGAGGTGTCGGCCGGAGTGGTGAGGGGGGCTTGACATGCACCTCTCTAGTCAATTCAGTCAAGTCATATTTTACTTTTTTTATGATTGGCGGCCACATGAGTCATCAGCCAAGGAAAAGCTTAGTAGGAAGTCATCTTACGTTGTACACAAGTACAGAAATGTATTAAAAATGTATTAAACAGAGTAAAAAAACTGTCAAATGACGCTTTTGTGAATGCTAACTAGTTAATAATCGTGTAAAACTACTCAACTTGATATTTTGTGTTTTACGAGTATATAGCCTGTTGCAAGATTACACATTTTAATATACTAACTGTATGTATATTTTCAGGTTGGGCATTGATATGAGCATTGAAATGAAAACGTGAGTAGCACAATAGTATTTGAATAAAAGGAGTTCATATTTTCTTGAAACTTTGATGTTTAGTTTTTACCTTTTTATGATTTAAAAAAAGGCTTCCACCATGTGTAAACCTCTCAAAAGAGTACCTTGGGATACACATTACAAACCACCAGTTCTTGTTTTAACTGTACAACTTGTTGAATTGCACAAAAATGTGTTTAGTGTTTTGTGTTCATTTAGCATTGATGTTATTGTGAAATTTATAAATAAGTTCTACATTTAAAATTTTGTGTTTTAAATCAATTAACAGAATGTACGTAAAAGTAATGTACCGAAATGTTTTGAATTTTAGTCAATTAAAGCTAAGCACAGCCCAGAACCTGCCGCAAACTCATATGCATCTTGTATTACTTATTTTCAAAGCAAAATTTAAAGACTACAACACTTTTTATATTTTGGCCACTACATTTTGCTTAGGCTAACTTTATTTTTATAATAACGTAAAATATTGGTTTTATCTTGCCTTGTAATAGAGTTGCTTAACTTTCTTAGCAATTTTGGAATAACTACGACAATTGCTTAAAAAAAATAAAAATACATTTGTATACCACTTGACAATTTTAAAAAAAAATAACAAATTTAACAGGTGGTTTATACAATAATTAATGGTGTGGGGGCTATTAGGTTATTTTAATCTATAACCGTTATAGTCCAGTATGGAATTCATAGCTAGAGCTACTTTGCGATATTAGAGTTACAAATATTTGCTATTCTCATTCGGAAAACTTATGCAGAATAAAATATTCAACAGAGTCTCAGAACAAAGAAGCATCGCTTTGATATTTCACAAACCTTGACTTCTCTAAGACTTTGTTTTTCGTTGCATTCATTTCAAAGCCCGACCCTCTCAAGGAAGATATTGCGTCATAGGAAATGAGTTTCTCAGGTACATTCCACTCAGAAGTAGCTGAAATGGCTTTAGCCTGAGGACAATCATAAAACTGGTATTAATATTGAAAGAAGACTACTTGAATGATGGTTTTGAAACATGACCTAAAACTGCAGGGTTGATTTATGACAAACTAAAATGGCGAAGATGTTTTGAATTGTATATTTTAGACACAAAGAGCGTTAAGCAATTGATTATGCACATACAATGTAGCACATGAATAGAAAGCATAAGCATTGATGCGACATAAACTAAATTTGGCTGAATTTGAATATAGTTTTTAGACACAACAATGTATGCTTTGATTGTACATCGCAATGCCTGACATACAGTAACATTTAGCGTGCGCTTTTAAGCAGCTAAACTTGAATATGCTTGTGACAATCGTCAGTAAACATTTTAAGTGTACTTTAATCAAAATCAAATAGGTCAAAATCGGATTAAAAGTAAGCTATATTAAAAATTTGTAGAATAGTACAAATTGTGAGAAATGTTGGCTGCCATATTAACTAGCATACGTTTAGTGTTTTGTGTCAAAGTTTCTAACCAGGAAATCAAGTGAGGCTCGATACGTAAATTCACTAAATAAAACAAAAAACCAATTCATAAACTAGGTAAGCTCAAGTGGGACCTACAAAGCACTCAGCAGTTGAACTACAAGTGGTCAACTGTTTATTTAAAAGACCCGGAAACAAGCAGAGTAGAGGTTGTAGAGCCTCCGACACGAGGAGGGTGAGCCGGCCCATCAAACAAAAGTCACGAAAACTCGTAAATAACCTTTCGGAAGAAATTAGGAACATTTTTATCGCGCGTACGCGTCTACGAGCGGAACAGACCACAGCTACGCTCCTCCTTTCAATAAAACAGCTGATGGACAACGCGAACACTGTTTTACAATCACTTTCCCGTGTTACAGGCTTAACACAATTCTCTTTTGTTTTACGAGTCAACGAAATTGGTGTGACTTTAAAGGCACGCATCATGTATATAATTCATGCTGCAAATTTAAATTTTTTACCTACACAGTCTTAATCAGGTGTTGATCTCTTCGAAAACGTTTGAGTGAAACTACATTTAATACGGATACGCAGGTAGAAAATATCTTGCAAATTGTATACGATAGTATCGAATGTAACTAAGTTGTTAAACGACTTATTTTAAGGTACTTAACTGTTTCTCCAATTCGTCATGTTTCTAGTTTAATGTGTTCGTGCAATCGAGTGAGAATGGAAAAAGAAAATTCTAAATGTATCTAACAAATGTACACTATCAGACAGAAAAGGCAATCCAGATGTTTCGAGCCAACAAAGAACAATGTTAAACTGAAATTAGCATTATTCTGGCAGCACAAGAAAGTAATTTCCCACGGAAAGCCAGGTGAAGCCGGTGGATTTGTTAATATAATTTAATTTTAGAGAGTTTCATAAAGGATTAAGTGTAATCTTTATTGTGCAAGACGGAATATAATTTACATTCTTCTTCCTTCTTGAGTAAACCTGGTGAATAAAGAAATGAGATTAGAGTGCTAGAGACTAGAATAAAACGTGACTGTAAACCATAACCCAGTGTTTACAAAAACCAAGACGATTTTAATTCATTTAACCTTTTACATAAGATAATACATTCATCATTGTTAGCTTTAGGAAACTTTTCTCTTATATTTGATAATTTTGAGTTCCTCAGTACAAATGAAACTGCTATTGCGAATAATCTTACTTTTAACTGACAAAACCAATTACTTAAACAAAAGTGCATAGTCTGAGTCGTATGCAGGTAATCCAAAACATTGAATGAATCAAAAAATAAACTGATTTATACTATACAAACTTTCAAAATATTTGCCTCTGTGCAAGAACAAACAAATTACTTTATGAATAAACTAAAACTCATTATTACTTGAAACGTATCAAAGTTGTTCGCAAGAAGACACTATATAGTATATAAGCGTTGCTGTTGGCGGGCTCAATCAGTCAAAGCCGTGATGGATAGAGGCTTTCACAGCTGAGTGGCTTGCATTATCCCACCTTGTACTTTGCAGCTTTCTTGTTCGCCGAGTACTGCTTTCGTGCAGCCATAGATGGTACAAAGTATAAAAAACAGGGTGTGCAGTCAGTTTTCCCGTACTGTATTAACTTTGAAAATACTTTTAAATAGGTCGGGTTAAAACACACCTCAACGTGAAGACATCTCATGTTAAACTATATTTTAAGCCCTATGTTCCAGCCATGCATCACTAAACATGCATTGAGAGATTGATTGATTAAAATTATGTAAAGGGTCATAAAACTACTTCAAAGCTCTAGCTGCCAAACATAAAAACGTACATAAACCAATGATTTCGGTAGATATTTCCAAGCTATTGCTTTAACTCTAAATATAAATGATCAAGTAACTGGAAGAATCGCTCTTTAAGCCACGATACTCTCTAAAAAGTTAACTTCCACTTTTGCCTGCAAAGGCGAGTGTCATCACGTCATGTAATCAGCCGTTATCAGTGACTCGCCACGCTCCGTGACATCACGCACACTCACGCACGTAACCGCTTCACGCCGAGGTTTGTCACGCACCCCAGGAGTCTCCCTAGACCCAGAGGACCATCTTATCCTCCCTTGATTGGATCCGATCTGACAGTTGGAGGAGCATATTTTCATATTTATGACTATGCTGATAGGCAAGATGCAATAAGTGTGTTTGTGTAACGAATTGATCGCCTCGGAATCTGCTCACTGGGGACAATATCTCCACACTCTCATGTATAATGTAAACACGAGAGTGTGTGTGTAGAGGGTGTGGAGGGGAGAGGTGAGGATATAACCATTCATCCTGGCCCGTGTCTCGCCATTACACTTACATGACGTATACCTGAGCTCTCCTCTCCCCCCCCCCTCCATCTACCATACACCTTAGATATGATTTATCATCTGAGATGCATAAATGATCACCCCCCACCGCCTTAAATCTCGGCTAAACTGTTTTGGAGCACATAAAGAACAGAGAGAAGGAATTGTTCTTGCTAACTTTACTTCTTCTTCTCCTTTTTATAGTTAAACATCACAATATAGATGAGATTTAGTTTTCTGTTCACGACTAATAAATAACAAGGTATGTGCAGGGATATATTTCGTATAGAATATATTATTTTATCAGCCAACCGAGGTTAAGTCGTTAAATAAAGCTTGCCGAAGCACATCAAAGTTGGCAAAGTTTGGAATGTTTGAGGCCGCCCACTTGATGGTACTCTTGATTAAATTACAGGTGAAGGCTGAAGGGTGGCTTTTAAAACTTGTGAATTAGTTTCGGCAGAGTTCTCGAGACCAGGCTGTAGATTAGGATAATTAAAGTGGAGTAATTTCTTGTATGTTAATTAGCCACAACAATAGGTCCATCACTTTGGTAGCCTTTGTTGGACTTGTTGAGCTTCTTCGCTCTCAGACTTCAATAGTTCAATGCCTCTTTCGCGCCCTTAATACATAGTGTGTAGCACCAAAACACTTTAAGATCCTTTAATCATTTCCTGTTCTGTAACCATAATATAGAACTTTGACAAATAAACGTTTATATTTTTTTAAATACGCAAGATTTATGGTAAAGTTTTATTTATAGGTAGGCCTATACATAAAACTTGTAGCGCATGTTTGTATTTTGATGGGCGCTATACGAAAAGTGTTTGTTTTACTGCATTATCTAGCATATATTTTACTTTTAGCACATGCTGTATAGTTTCGAGGGTTGACAAACATCACAGCCTGGGGTTTCACTAAAAATGATTCACAGTTAAGTTTACACCTATGTTTGAATCAGTGATGAAAATTATTCAGATGACCGTATAAATCAGTGTACAGAAGTGTTTATTTTCACCATCCCCAGTGCGTGATATGAGAGTAAGAAGGCTCCTCTATTCGTGTCCGGAAATGGGCTATGGAACTGCTTTAATCCATTGTAGCCTACGTCTGATACTTTCAGTTTGTACTTCCTTGATGGTCCCGACAAGTTGCTGCCGGGTAAAGCCGCCCATTACGCTAAAGTGTGTGTGGAGGTGGGGTGGGGATCACGTGACCTCCCCCCCCCTGATCATCACCCTACGCAGCAGACACTATTATCTACCAGCTGTTTTGGCAAATATCTGGACTGAAGATTTACCAGATGATCACTTCTCTTGTGTTATTTGGCAAATCAACAACTAGAGCATCCTTTTTCATTGAAGTTGGAGACACTCCAACAAGAATAAGTATTAGAGGAGACTTCTCTTCCTTTGTAAGACTTTGATTCACTTACAATAATCTTCCATGTCTGTGACTTACTGTAATGTGAGAGCACTTTATGGGAATTGACACTTTTACTAGAATGATGTTCAATTAGACTTAATATATATATATATAGATTATGATTACAAATAATAAATGTTTACATATACTTTTCATAGAACAGTAGAAAGTGTAAACTCAACAATGCAAACTCGTCGCTGCCCCTTTCTTACTTGTACAAAGTGTACAAACAAGTGTACAAACAACTTTTGAACCTGTACACACAAAAATAATTACTGTACAGGTACTTTCCCTGTTTTCTCTCTCTAACCTATTTCCCTTTAACAAACTCTTGACAACTCTCTCTTCAAATTGTTGAAAATCAAAGCGAGGAGGAATCTCATCATAAAAGTAGACGGAGATGTTATCACTACATATAGACTTCCTTTGATAATAAAAGGTGGGAAATATTATACACAGCTACATACTCCTCCAAAACACTCTTATAAAAGCTAAAACTACTTAAGCGCCCTAAAGTTGTATAAAAACTTGTTCGAACTTTTGATTGTTACATAGAAAGTTACTGCGGATACAAGGTGGTTTTAATTAACTTTCCTCATCGATATAGCAAATACTGCTAAACGTAAAATCCTATACCGGCAACTGCTGTTAGGCTTAATTAACTTCTCAGAGTAAATATCACAGTGTTGGTTTTGTCGTTCAGTTCCCCTCATTTCCCGCCCCATGCCCCTTCCTCTGCACGGAACGTGCAAAACACAATAACAAGTTTTATTTCAAACATAGAACGAGAAAATCGTCAAGAGACTGTTTCACTAACCGTAACTAGTAAGGTTTAGTTGAGCAAATAACGAACTACAGTAAATACATGTTTTAAAACATGATGACACTTATCTTCAGATGATACTTGAGAAGAAAGTTGATCCAATTTTGCTAAGTCAGAGTCAGTCAGACATTTTGTATAATATTTAAATATAGAGTAAAAATTAACGCATCATAATGTAGTTTTGGAGGCCTTTGCTCCGAAATCTCAATGAAAGCCATGTCCTCGCAAACTGTGTTGTGCCATTTCTGGTTAAGCATACTAACCATCCGATACTACAAAACTCCCATATTTTTTTAGTTTATTCATTTGGTGTAATCCAAAACCATTGTGACTTGTTATATTAGATAAATATTGGATAGTCGATGTACAAATCGTATTAATTCAAGTAGTATTAATTCCTTAGCTTACATGATCCATCGAAAGGTTTATGTCCTTTATCTGGAACTACGCTTGTTGCTTTAATTTAAAATAATTAAAATTATATTTGAACTAAAACTAATTATTGGTAATTATTCAAATAATCTTTAGATGCTACTTATCTTTTGAGTTAAAAAGTTAAAAGCGCACAAAAACTCCTCCAATGTTATTAAAAGTTTGTCGGTTATGAATGAAGTTGCTTCCCGTAGCTCAAAGCCATGAACAAAACAGCGCTGATAGAGAGCAGCCCCCTCCCTCTCAACCCCGCAAGGAGGGAGCTTGGTATAAAAAACGTAAGAAAGGGTGAAAATATTTTACACAACTTTACATTGAGTTTTTATTTCAAGATAAAACGTTATTCCTAAAAATTTTGCTTAAACTAATCAATTCTAACTGAATAATTGGACCAAAATAACACGGAAAACGTTCAAGGGCCTTACTTACAATATGTTTTTATAACTTACCAAGCTTACAAAATTAGCATAAATCATTCAATAATTAGTATTATCAAATGTGTGTTTAGTTCCATTTTCCGTATGGTCGTTTCCCACACAAGTTCTAACTTAATTAAAAATATTATGCTGCAACTGCTATGACATATCTATAAAATCTACTCTAGATAGTTTATCAATCAATGCCATTAGTTATTTAGCCAAATCAATGCCATTAGTTCTGATACAAAACTATTCAGATCATCGAGATTACTTAGACTGTGAAGGTTATCTGTGTTTTAAAGTTAATAGTTTGCATTTTAATGAGTGATACATTTCCGGAAAAAAACCTCGACTCTTAAATATTTGTCATCAAGAAATTCACAGAACTAACTAGTAACCAAACTACTGTTTGTAGTGTTGTTAATGCAACTGGTTTTTAATTATGAATCGTGGGGTTGTCGATATTTTACTAAACAGAAAGAAAATCAAACTACAGAATATTAGTCATGTTCGTTGTAAAACGTTTTCAAGTATATGAAAGAATGAAAATAAAACTCTTAAGGATATTCTTAAACCATTTTTTTATTTATTTGAACCTAGTTTTCAACTGACATTGATAGGACTGCTAGACTGTTTTTTTTCTTTCAATTTATTAAAAATGTTATTTTTGTGACTGTTTGTAATGTAACATTACTTACAACAAAGTAGGTATTGACGATTATTAAAAGCATATCAGCTACTGATAATGTACTGACTTTACTACTAACGTTCAAGAAAAGAGGGAGTTTGCAGTGAAATATTTTCTAGTGAAATATATGCAACATTTGTTCGTCTTTATGTCGCATGAAGTTTCAACAAGAAGGGACGCTGTGCCATCAATCTTTATACCGTATCTCGTCCTCTTCCGTTCTATGGCAAAGAAATAGCAGACTACGACAGAATACGTTCAAACTCTTTGACCTTTTGGAATTAAAACATGTTAAATCACGGCTTTGTTCACTTAAATTCTTACAAATGTCAACAAAGTCGATTACTGTACTGAAGAGTAAAGTCCACTTTTCTTAACGTATGCGCGTACACCCTCGACAATGTGGTAAGACCCATAATACCATCACCTCGCTTATAATTATTATGTAAAACATGTAATCGATAATATTACTTTTTTTAAATGAAGGCTTAAGTGGTGAGGCATTTATTCAAACAGTTCAAACCTTGAGTAAAAAAGCAAAAACTCAAGGTCAACTAAACCAGGCTGGTACTAGTACACAAAATCAAGAAAACCCTAAGAAAGTGTATCTTATGTTAAAGGTACATTTGAAAAAATGGGTAAGATTTTCCACAAATATGACATTAAACCAATAGGCCTATGAAGAAGATTAAAGACTTTTTAAGACCAGTCAAAGACCAAATCCCTTTATCTTCCCCTGGAGTGAACAGAGTTCCCTGTGGTTGTGGTGCTGTGTACATGGAGCAAACCAAAAGAATGATATTCTCAACTCGCATGAAAGAGCATATTAGGCACACCAAGAACGAAGACATGGATAAATCTGCCTTAGCCGAACATAGTTGTATCACGAAACACGCTATTGCATTTGAAGACATAAAACAACTGGCTAGTGAAAATAACTATTTGTCCAGGATTGTGAGAGAGGCCATTGAAATTAAGAAGCACCCAAATAATTTAAACCATAAATAAAATGCATTGAACTGTCACAATCTTGGACACCACTATTCAAAATTATGAAAACTGTCATCTGATTAAGTTTACCAACATCCACCTGGAAAATAGCTTGTTTATATTTTCCTTTATACTTTTTAACCACTTTATGCACTTATATTCTTTCTACAATTATTTAAATATTAAAATTAAACTGATGAAGTCCAGACGAAACGTCTTGTAACATCTTGTTATCATTTATAGTGGTATTTATGGGTTCTTACCCCATAAAACTGTTTGATAATATTACTGATGCAATGTTTTTTTTATCTGAATATTATCAAGATTTGATGCTGTATTCGAGCACATTAACGTTGTTACTCGTGGCTGAGCAATATAAGGTAGGTTAAGATTGCTTTGGTCCCAGCAGTGGAGGAAGAAATCTCCACGGGTTGGACTGAAGATTAATTAGAGCTGGAGAAAGGAGAGATGAGACGGCGAACTGTCAAACAAGAGAAACGGACGTTGTAAATGTCTTTTAGGAAGGAATTAGGAAACGT
>CM032060.1:33304197-33316590 GCA_018831715.1 Matsumurasca onukii | reverse complement strand
AAACAGACTTTTTTGTTGGAAAGCCTCATCATGACAAGTAAAATCAATAATTAGATTTTTGTTTTGAAAACAATTTAATGAAAATACAGGGCATTTTGTAATTTTGTTTTTACTTTAAGATTTACAGCCACCATTTTTATGCTTGGCTCAACAAAAACAATGTTTTCTTCATCAATGTTTTAATTTAAAGAGAGCTTTAAAATTATGTAGGATGACCCCTCTTTATTTTTTAGAAAATTTCGAGATTTGAACCCATGATTCTCGGTTTTGATAAGCTCTGTATACTAGAAAGTAGAAAATAGTTTTTCCTGAATTCTTTACCATTTAAAGTTAGGTTTGTTCACTCAAAGTCATTAACTTTTCGAGATATACATATATCTGAACTTTTGAGATAGCTATTACAAAATTATGTCGTTACTTGTAATCTTACATTTCCTGTAACTTTGTAACGCCCAACCGTTACATTTTCCTGTAACTGTAGCATAACCGTTACATTGAAGCGCTGTAATGAATACTTGGTTCTTAAACTGCGATGGCAAGATTACATGTAACTAGTTACGCACCAGCTTGAAAGTAAAATTGCCGCGATTTCAAAACAAGTATTTTTAATATGATTTCACTTATATGTGCTATTAAGTGATTTTGTACAGTTATACAATATCACAAAATGCATTATCTATGGTTAGTATCTGTCAAGTTATTAAAAGCAAAAGAAAGCGAAATTTGAACATCATCCTGGTAAAGCGGCAATGTTTGAATGTAGTTGACTAGTTGAAATGCTGTTTACTGCCTTTAGCCACTGTCTGCATTGTAATTTTGATTGCATATAAATATTAAATTCAATATTTGAATGGGTCCTACATTATAACTTTTAACTTGTACTTTTCAAAATTGATGTTTTAGTGGAATAACATTCTAATTGGGATTCATGGCTTGGTAAATTTTGTTTGTAAATATTTTTTCATGTTGTGGTAGCCCTGAACAGCTGGTCAGTGTAGAAGCACATTGCCCGTGAATAACGTTCCTAGCAAGCATAAATAGTCATTTCTGCTATGTTCTGTCGCCAGAGGAGATAGAAAACTGTTAACTTAGGGCAAATAGCGCCAAGTTAAGTGAACAGAATGGCAAAGAGAAGAAAAGGAAAGCTATGAGAATTCAGGACAACCATAATTTTCAAAAAAGGCAGCAATTAGCCAAGAAATCTTCCTTGCAGATGTAAAATAGAATAACTTTTATCTACAGGCGCTGGTATGCTTTAGCCAGTCACTGCTACAGTAGCTTGCTCTGTTTCTCTTCTCATTGAACAATGGGACTAAAGCAAGGTGCATACATAACCAGCTAGTTATAAAATATTAGATAGTGTGGGTTTAATAGGTTATGATCTATTATTAGGCACTGCCTATATTGAAACAGCTTTTAACCCAGAATCAGTGTAGAGATATTTGTAGAATAACGTTGCAACAACGCTTAGTTAGAGCGTTTTTAATCTTTTTTTTGATGTAAAAGTCCTGTATCTCTGCTATAAGTAGCAATTAAAGATGCAGCGTTTTACAGAAATTAAGAAATAGACTATAAGAACATAGTTTAACTTTAAAAAAAATATATATATTGAGTCAATATTATTTACACAGTTTTGGCTCTCCTGAAAACTTTAGTTTTAATCGGATTAGAGCTTATAGGAGGACCCATTCATTTATAATTTATAAAAGTAATTCACGTTAGATGTGATATTTTTGTTTTGCAGATTGTTTCATTTGAGTAAATGTGTACTCATTTCAGTAGAAAATCGCAACCTGCTTACAGCGCCTTTAAAGAATGGCCAAAAATGATGTTTTAATTTGCGGGAGTTAAAGAAACCGTTAAAACTATGGTATTTACAAAAATAAATAAAACCAACAACAAAGCTAACCCTAACTTCACGATAATAAAAGGTTAATTTAGCCAGTGGGTGACAGAGACTGCCTCTGCTACAAGTGTCAGGTGTCTTCCATCTAAAATACTTTTAAGCCACTTTACCCAACTAATGCCACTTTAAGAAATATGTTCAGTTAAAAATTAACTAACCTAACATCCCATAATAAAGTTATTCACCTTTAAGTTAATTTGGAAGTGGGTTACAAAGACAATGTTGCCACAGAGTGCTGCATCCACAGCGTCCTTGAAATCTCCCGATCATGGAAATTGGACCAGCTTTAAAGCCACTTTTAAATAAGTTTGCATCCCAAAAACCAATTTTTATATGTTTTAGGGGCCTCTTCCATTGTGTTAAATCAGTTTAGCGCATGATATTAAAGTCACTGTTCTGTACAAATAACCAATTTGGGTAATCACTAATGGTTTGAATTAATGTTAACCTTTTTCCGGCTTTCCAAATTCCAAAATGCAATAAACAATAACCTTGACTGAATCACGTTTAATTAACCTGCTTATACTAGTTTCACACAGTAGTAGACTAATGAAAAATCATCGTCTTGGGACTTTGGCTATGCAGGATATAATTTGCTTCTACCAAAGGTTATAAGAACTAGGCCTATATCTAGCAGCTGGACTTTAGACCACTGCAGGCCAATCTTTGGGGAACTAAAGTCCATACAGTCACTAGCCAATGGTGGTACCATTGTATTGCCCTCCAAAAGAAAACCTGGGAGGTTTTGAAGAAGGAGTTGTTCTAACTTAGGTTTTAACACTTTACTTTAAATAATAATTTGGTCGAATTTCAATCATACTGGATCTTTCTCTGTCTATTAATGTTTTGTATGTAATAATTAAAGATATTGTTCTATCCTCTTCCTCCATATTTTACCTTAAAACTACAAAACATTGTAGTTCCCTTCAACCTTCAGTCTCAGATTTTCTCCTATCATCATATTTTATATTTTGTCATATTCAGATAACAATTTTCTGGACAGCTTTGTGAAAATTAATTATTGGTACAGGAGACATTCCACATAAACTAAAGCTCACAATAATGACCATTTTAAAATTATGAGTTTTTTGTTTTAAACTCCATTTTACTGGGTTATGTGTAATCTACTATTCAAAACTTTTTTGAATTTTTGAAAATGTTAACTGGCACAGGAGATACATGAACAAAACAATTACCAAAACAACCACCATTTTGTAACCAGTGACATTATGCTTCAATTTTAGACTTAGTTTTCCTTTAAATTTCACTAACCAGGTACTTCCAATAAGCTTTTAGCTCAGAACTTTTCAAACAACTCTTGAGAATAAAAATACAAAATAAATTGTATTAAAAGACTCTAATCAAGAAACCAAGGACTCTGTATACAGAATTGACTGTGAGTGTAACAAATAATAGTTCGAACAGACTTCCAGGCCAGTTAAAACACAAATCAAAGAACATACAATTAAAAAATGAAAAACTCTGAAAAATCAAAATTAGTTAAACTTGCTGTGTCTGAAAACCACTTGATCAAATTTGAGTCATCAATTTTAGTTTTTAAAGAACCTTCCTGGACTAAAAGAAACCAAATTGAAAGTGCTTGCATTAATGTGTTTAAAAATAATTGCTTATCTCAACCTTTTTAAATACAGATGTTACTCTATACAGATGATTTGTCTTTTGTTATCAAACTGAAGATGCCTTAGCCGGCAAAAACTAAAAAAGCTCTTGAAATTAAAATGTTGTGAAAAGTTTATAAATGTCTAATTTATTAATTACAATACTAATTAAAACACAATAAAGTATAGTGTGTTTTGTCTTTTGAGCAGTTAACAGGCCCTGTAAGTGCGCTGGACTGGCCTGCTAAATATGCAAAGTCTGGGCGCTTCTCATTCTAGTGACATCACAGCTCTTGACTGCCTAGGACAGCACGCTTTTGAAATAATTAATACTCTACAATTTCAGTGGTAATCATGGATTCGTTTGGTGCGCAGACGACTATTTCTCTTTTTTAAGTGACAGAATTTATTTCCATTATTTTGTCTCAAGTAGGACAGTTAATCATCTTACTTAGATAGACTGTTTTAGTTTCACCTGTATTTGAATTTTAGGTTGAGGAGAGAGACAAAAGCAGAATCTAAACGCAAATTGGACCAACTCAAAAATTGTTGAAGAAGAACAAGATGAAACAAAGAAGAAGTTAACAGAGGTATTTTAGCTTTTAATTAAGTAGTTTCATACCCTAATTGTGTGATTAAAATTTGAGTTCAGAAACAACGGTAAAAGTATCTAAGTATATTGCTTCACTAAATTACACAATACATGGTTAAATGTTTAATACAAACCAAATTAGTCACATTGTTTAAAAATTCCACGCCATTCAGCATCATATAAATGCTGTTTTTACTTTTAATAGACACATCAAACCAAATTTAAAACTGAATACATGAAAACTTTCCTATATTTTCAGGTGCAGAGTGATTTACTGAGAGATGCCCATGCCAAGTTAAGAACAACAAATGAAAACTTAGGAGAGACAAAGAGAAACTTGACAAAGAGAATCTCTTAGATCCATGGCAAATGCTAGAAAAGCAGAATTTGAAGAGCGTAGAATTAATGCCTTACTTCACCAGGTATACTTTTTCAATATGATTGAACATAGTTAACTAAATATCAATTTAGATTGATTGTACTACTAGTATAATTTTGTTAATGTAGTTATTGATTCATAAAAATAAAAGTATGTGTTGGTGATTTACCGTAAATAGTTTTCCTATATAATAAAATTTTATTGTACAAGTTTCTCAACTATTTTGTCTTGCATAGATGGATGAGTTGATGCACCTCGCCCAGAATTATTCCCAAATCGAGATTTGCCCCTGTAGCACTGCCAACCTCCTGCTCGTGTGAAAAGTAAGACCATTATATGTAGTTATGACCTATTACAGTATTCTGTTGAACTCATAAGTACATGTATGTGGGAGTTGATAAACATAGTTTTAAGCTGTGTACTGTGCCATAAATTTAAAGAAACATTTATGCTACAGTACATCTTCTAGTCAGTAGACATTGTAAGATTTGACTTGGATAGTAGAGCCTGGTTCATTCTAATCTATCTTGTCCAGATTACTAAATTAATTCTTATACAGGAGAGTAGCTACTTTTAATCACTATTGATTTCCAGTTATTCAAATTTTAGAAACAATTATTTGTTTCTACTGAAATTGCTAAAATCAAGAATCAAGATCTTGATTAGCCATTAAATAGGATCATTACAAAGGCATCGTTATCACAGTAGAGTACACAATCTTATACGATAACACATACATTTGACACTAAACTTGGTTACATACATCTTTAAAAAAACTTGTATCACATGTCATGTACTCATTTATGTCATAAAAGGGATTATCCTTCAACCAAACTTTCAGAACTTTTAAAATGATTTATATGAAGTGCCAACATTCTTTAGGTAGTTTATTAAACAAACGCTATTCATGTAATAGCAGCTGCTTTGGGTTTTCTTATTAAGCCTTACTGGTAACTCTAGCTTATACTTAGTTCTTATATCATGACTGTGTACATCTTGTCTAAGTTATCATCTAGGTTTTCCCTCACATAAACTAAGGCTGAAAAAATATACATGGAGATAACAGTCATGATTTTATATTCTTTCTTCCAATCCCTGCATCTCACTTACAATTTGTAATGTCTTTATCTGGTGACGCTAGGTAAGGTCGAGGTTGAGTGGTAGAGGGACTTTGTAGTTCTAACTTCGCCTCGTTAAACAAGATAAACTTTACCTTTTTAACTTATTTTTCTTTCAATGAAAATAAGAAAGATAATGTGTATCATCTCCATTTTATATAAAGTCAACACAAAGAAAAATTTGTTATGACTTAGTTCAAATACTTCGTTATGTATTTTAGCAAACTGATGCTTTATTCTTTTAGGGATCTAAGTCAAGAGAAACTTCGCCTATGGTAGATAGACGTGATACTAGCAAAGGTAAAGTAATTTTCAATACATGAAAGTCATCTATACTACTGTACTACATTTTTAAACTCCATGATTAGACTTGTAAGTATTAATTGTATTTTGTCATTTACAATAATAATTACATATATATAGTAAAACAAAATAATTGATAAACTTATCACCAAAATACTGCCCCATATGGACCCATTTGATCATATTTAAAAGCTTTAGTAGTAACAATGATCCCACTTTAATTTTAGACTGAATTTTCAGTAGAAACACATAGTTGATTTTTATGTTATTATTAATGTTTATGTTATAATTAATGTATAGAGTCTCAAGTGTTGGGAACAAATCAGAACAGATCCAGCTTACCTTGCAAAGATTGACTGAGGCCACTCAAGAACCTCAGAGTCAGAAGGTGGCTGAAGAGCGAGATGAGTGAGCGAGCTAGGAAAGCGTTTGCTTCCAGAAGGTAAACTTTGCCTACATGTAAATACTAACTATATAATATAAGGTCAAATATTCTGTTAAGGTGGGGTGATGGATGGTTCCAGTATTATCCTTCTATAAATTATAATACCTCCTCAAAAATGCATTTATGATTTACATTACATACCTGGCTAACTTAGAAAGTGTTTAAACCAAATTAAAATGTACATTGGTTGTCAAAATATATTACATGTCGTAGTTATTAGTAGCTGACTAGTAAGAATTAGTCAAACGTTATCAAGATATTAAATTTGAACTTCAATTTAATTGTCTTATAAGTTTTATATGTTTGTTTATTTGTATGTTTCATAATCATTGGTAAAGTTAATAAGCACCGTAGATTGGCTTTAAACAATTAGTTTTAAAATAATTTTAAAAAATTTAAATAGGCCATGAAACTTTTAAAATTAAACCATAATGTAGTTTAAGTACAATTATTCTTGTTATGACAAACACGATGAAATTAACACAATAGTGATATAGTGTTAAATATTGGCCTCATCTATATGTGATCTAAAAATTAACAAGTAACCTTAAGAGGGGGCCGGATAGAGCGGCCCCAGGTCCAACTCAGAGTATTGCTTATAACATGGGATAAAAACTGCAAACTACGTTTTAGACAAGTTTGTTTACTTAAATGAGAAAATGTTCTCTGGGGAAGCATAGATCCATTTATTCTGCTTCATATAAACACTTAAATCTTTACTTTGGACATCAAATTAATTATGTACTTCTTAACTAAAAACTGGACTTTGCCAAAAGAACATAGCACTCATAATTCAGTAATTAAAATTCTATTTTATAACCGACTCATGTTTTCTTTTTTATATGCAGCAGCACTAATGACTCTATGCTTCCCTAGAAAAACTTTTGAGGTTTTAGTTCATTAATCTCATTAAAACGCAGTTTGCAAAATTTCCCATGTTAAATTCCTATCCCATTTAAACACCGTTCAGGCTCTATCATTTCAAAGTATGAACTGTGAAGGAAAATCTTTTTGTAAGTTGTTCGATTCCTCCAGTAAAGTTTGTACTTTAAAGAAGATAGAATCAAAGCTGTTTAGCATTTAATTAGCTTATCTCAAAAAATTCCATTAGCTCTGCAAAGCCAACTGCAAATAATTTGTTTTTGATACATCTTATATTTTCTATAGATCTGGATCTACAGAATCTGAGGGTGGCTCAAGTGCCTTTCCTGGAATCGGTAATATCAAGAACAAGAGCAGATTAATGAGAAATCTTTCTCTGGACCCCTCAACCAACCAGGAACAGGTAATCATATTGTTTTAATGTATTTTATTTTGTATCACAGTAAGTATATCATTCATAGGATTTACAGTGAAAATATTGCATTAGTTTCAAAAAAATATTAACAATACTAAAAAAAAACTTAACCCAAGGGTAAATTATCAAAAGATTTACCTATTGCATTTTCATTATAAATAATTCAATAAAATACTGTACAAATTAAACTAACAAAACAGATTAGACAAAACCTGTTCTTGCCATTCTTCAATACTAACAGGCAACAGCAGGAAAATTCATCCATCCAGCAGTAATATTTATTTAAACTTAAAAGCGTCATTGACTCAGCTTCACCAATACCTAGTAAGAGCTGAAAACTGTATTGATGTGGATCACCGTTCTTACAATCTGTATTATCCACAGTGCCAGATTTACCACTAGGCTGACTAGGCCGCAGGCAAAAGGGCCGCAGCTGGGCAAGAAAAACATGAAAAAATATCATATCGACATGGCTGGCTCTAGACCTTAATGCTTACTATAAACATCGTATGTTGGAAGGGGGGGAAGGTCATGAGAGGGTAACAAAAAGTACAAAAAGGGGCCGTTTCGAAAATTTTGTCCTAGGGCCGCGGAAATCCTAAATCTGGCACTGATTATCCAACTGTTGTGTTAGATGACTATTTCGGCAAACACTTTCCAACACTCTTAACAGTATACTTCAACACTCTTAAAACAAAATTTCCCTACAAGCAGCCAATCTTATTATTAAACTTCATCGCCACACTATAACATTAATCACAACCGTGCAAAGAACAGGTACGTCTTTAAGAATAGCTAGGAAACTTTAAGCTTACTTTCAAGGAACAAGTGTTAGGATCAGAAGATTAATGCTAGTACCAGCAACAGCCTGCCTTTGTACAAAAAGACTTTAATGTCATGTTACTATAATATTTTATCCGTATGTAAGAACGGGTACACAGTTAGTTAGTAGTTACCAATATTTTTGTATTGCTCAACCAATGTTGTTAGGCATCTAAAAAATCACCGGTGATAATGAGTTAATTGAAAGTAATACCCGCTTTTCCAATAATACTAAGAAAACCAAATTTTCAACAAACTTTGTATTTTACATTTCTGCAATCTTTAACCAACTTTTCAATATAATTCTTTTTGCAAATTCGTTGCTTATTGTACCTTGTTACAAGCTTTAAATACCTATGTCGAAGTCTTCGTCAGCTAATCCATTGAATAGTTGGGTACCATTTGTTCATCGTCATCTCAAAAAACGCTCTCCCACACAAAGAAAAGTTTTTGTGAACAAATGATAGTCACTAGGCTAGGTCTGGCTAAAAAATGCAAATGGTCGAGAACACCACAAACAACAAACTGTTTGTTTTTCAAGTATAAGGATTCACTCATCCAACAAGTTATCATGCAAATTCGCTGACACACACACACAAACAACAAACTGTTTGATCCCAAGTATAAGGATTCACTCATCCAACAAGTTATCATGCAAATTCACTGACACACACACACACACAAACAACAAACTGTTTGATCCCAAGTATAAGGTTCACTCATCCAACAAGTTAATGCAAATTCACTGAAACATACACAACAACAAACTGTTTGATCCCAAGTGTAAGGATTCACTCATTACATTTGCCCACTCAATAAATGATAATACCCTAAGTTGAATTTGAAAATAATCCGATAGAATATAGCTCTTTTTATTTTTTTAGATTTGGAAGGATGATATGGATGGCAGTTTCAACAGCATTCAGTCAATGGATGATTCAATGGATTCAAAGTTTACAAGCTTAAACAGAAGAGATCCAAGTCTAGACAGGTAAAAACTGTAAATGAATTTACCACCTTTACGCTCCACTCACTCTAGATTGTAAAAGGCAAACGATACTACAGTTAATAGTTATACCAAAGTCATCTTTATAAATTTTTAGTCCGTATTAAATTTACAGGGATAGAGCATAAAGTTATACACAAATATACAAATAATACAGTTGCAGCATTGAATTTACCGTACTTTTAGAGGCTCAACATAATTGAGACTCCTGTTTTCTGAGTTTAACATGCACTCTTTCTGCATCACAAAATGTTATAGAGATTTGGTAAATAGAGGTGATAGTTTATTTGTAAGAACCAGGTGTCAACACAAAATTGGCGCACTTTCTGGCATCTCAATTGTAAACTACGTGAAATCTGACAGTTGGCTGCAACAAGTATCAACATTTAGTTGAAGTTCTATTCCTTAATTGAATGGTTGCAGTTAATCAGTTGTTAAACAGTTTGACATTGATACTGAGGCACTTTGCAATCCAATGCAAAAAGTCTGCCAACAACTTTGAACATGCTCGCAAATATAAGACAGAATTGTTAAAGCTAGTCTAACTATTGTAATGTTGAGATAAAACGTGGTTATTTTGTTTTAAAACCTTTTCACCAACAAAAATCTGAGGTAGGAAAGTTTTTACCTTTACAATGTTTTAATTTATAAATGAAAGAAGTAATAATGCATACCCCAAAAACACCAGTATTCATTGGGAACTAGACAACAAGAACATTAGACACTTTTGATTTGGAATGTTAATTGCTTTTTAGCTGTCAATATAATTTACTTGCTTTCAATTAATATCTTTTAGTCGATTATCTGGTGGATCTACCCAAAGTGAAGTGATATCTTCAGACAAAAAACCAAAAAAAGGATTACTAGGGAAACTGAAGAAACTTACAAAATCTTCAAGGAGCATTGACAGAGAAAGAGAGGCCTTCAGTGAGGTGAGTTGACTCGTTTCATGGTTAAGAGCGTAAAGAACTGCTCAAACTGCCAATTTTTGGAGTAGTCCTAAAAATATCAATCATGTGGTTCCCAAACGTTTTATCTCCCGAACCCCAGAAGGGATTTAACTGAGTCGTACACCTTCTACTTACTGCTTTTATCCCTCTGTTAAATAAAGTAATAGTAATGGGAAAACTTAACAAAACAGCTCTGAAACTACAATAAGTAAACAATTAAATACCCTACTTGTAGGGTTTGTTTCTGATTATTATAAATACAATAGCTTATATTAATGTGAAGATCCTATTCCTACAACTTCTTGAGATTACCGAAAATGCCACAAAATATTAATGAATATTAATGCTGCATGCATTTCAAAATATATATCCTCTTGGTATCTCAAGCACTTAATGATAGTTTAAGATTACTCATAGGTATTTCTATCCTCTTCTGTTATTTGAATGAGACCTATTTTATCAAAGAAGCAATTCCAGTAAATATAAGACATGCAATACAACAACAAACTGAGTTGAGATCAATAGATCGGCTTCAGATCTCATCAGTGGGGATGCCAGTCCCCAGACGAGCTCTCCTCACTTTCTAGCTCGTCCGGGAGGCCAAATAAATAAACGGCAACTTTCGGATCGACTGACCTGCGGGCAGGAGCCTCTTGATAAAATCGGTGGCGCCCTTGATGAGGGGCCCAAAATTTTATCAAATATCTTCGCCCAAGAGCTGCGAGATCTGTCAGCCTTGTCCACCCCGTTGGCACTGGAATTGCGTTGTTGCACCAATTTAGTACACCTATTTCATGTTATGGAGTATTAAAAATTTACTGAAAAAACATAGGTTGCTTAATCAAATTCAGTACAGGCCACAGGTTTATTTTATATTGTTCAACCCCTTTGATTCTGGCATACATGTCCCTAAGACACCAAACTGTTATCCATTATTGTTTACATGTACTATCAACAAAATTACTATTGAAGTAAGATTGTACGAAAACTAAGTTCTGACAATAGTTTGCACCACGGCACCCCATGAGGTTGGAAAAGTCCATTTTTCTAATTAAAATAGGGACTTATTTCATTCATTTCAGATTAACTTCTAAACATAATATATTCTTCAACTAGCAATATTTATTTAAAGATTTTGCCAATGTTGATTATTTTTCAGGCTGAAATAGGATCTGATTCAAGTATCAACTCCATTGGCGTGGAAGATACTAGAGGTAAAAAGATTTGAAAGGAAGAATTGCAGATATTTTTAAGCGATCTGGATCGACATCTCGAGCATCAAGGTAAGCTGATAAATATTTTAATACATTGATTTCTGTATTACAAAACAAAATGGATTTGTTGTTATCGCGGCCATGCCTGGCTGTTCATGATGTTCAACGGTTCAACTAAACAGATAAATATGAATAATATTTTAATACAACAAAAAAGAGCAATTAGAATCATGTTTAAACTTAAAGATGGTGAATCAACAAAAAACTTCTTTAAATCCTTAAAAATATTGACAGTTTACGGTCAATATATTTTTGAATGTATCCTGATAGTTAAGAATGATATGCTTAGCTCAGCTCCTAATACCGTTTTGCATCCCTATAATACCCGGAATAAAAATGACAACATTCAGCCACATAGGTTAAAGTTTTTTGAGAAAAGACCTAGTACCTATTTTTTTATGGGTAAAAAATTTTAAAATGTATACCAAAACATATTAAAGAAGTAAGTGACAGTTCAAAATTTAAAACCATTTTAAAAGATTATGTTGTTAATTTAGCTGTTTATTCTTTAGAAGAGTTTTTCACCTCCAGTTCTTAAATGGTAGATTTATTGTTTTTATTTACTTATTTTATTGTTGTTAATCAAAGCTATTTTGTATGTTATTAATGATGTTTTGCTATTAATATTGGGTTTTGTATTTTAAATTAATTTGTATTGTACTAGATTTTGAACCTTTGGCAT